>CARXXK010000001.1:140514783-140539532 GCA_949089665.1 Macrosiphum euphorbiae | reverse complement strand
GCATATTCAGTTTAACGTTGTGTTGATTGGAAAAAAGGAAATCTGCTACTACCTGATTCAAAATTTCTTTTATTCAATCATTCAAATAAGCTTCGTTGTTTAATTTAAATATTAAATTTATAAGTTTCTAACCAATATTATGCCTGGGACGCAATTAGTATTATACCTTTCTAGTTTCTATAGTTACATTTTTATTTGGGACGGTCGCCGGACGGAACTGGGAGTCGGAAAAAAAGCACAGTGATAAAAAGTCTGATTTAATTTTTTTCGGAAAAATCTACAGTAACTTCAGAAATATTATTTATCTACAGCCTTGGATAGTTGGATTACACCTCCTAGCTACAAATCAAAAATAATACAACAATAATATCAATAATACCTAGATGCGCTACCGTCGTCGTCTGTCTCAAGTCGTTATAGTAGGTTTTCCCAATTTCGGAAGTCAGGAAATCAATCTAGGTAATTGGTAATTAGACAAAAAAATCAAGTTTAAAAAAAAAAAAAAAATGTTGTAACTCTTCTAACTTAAGACTCGGTTGACCGCTTTCAAAAATTGCAGGGGCAGCCCAGGCACCCTAAGCTGCCACCGTAGACACGCCTATGGTATATCATAATAATTAATATTAATAATAAGTTTTTTTATCAAATATACTCCTATACTCCGATTCTGCAAATGTGGGCAAAAATTAACTTTAGTTAAGTTGTGAATTAAAAAGTGTGTTCAATTTGTAATCCCATAGTTTATCGGTAGATAGCATTTTTAATGTCCAATGTATTAAATTGTTTTAAATTGAATACTTAATTAAAGTATCATCATTAAAAACCAATAAAAATACACATTTATTTAAAAAATCAACGTTTTTTTTATCATAACTATCTCACATAAATACATAATATGAATAAATCAAATAGTTAAAATACATTCAACCAACTCACATGAAGTGCAATTTCTTCATCTCACCCTCTCTGATGAGGTATATTCTATATAAGTTTATTTGAATATTATTCCAAATTTGTAGCGCGTGTAAGTAATATTCAAAAATTACTTGTATGTTCTGCCACTGTGTTTGATATAATTTTTGTAAAAGGGCTGGCTTTCTGGCTGCCCACTTTCCAAAACAGCAAGTAAAAAAATGTAGGAAGTTACTACATTGATGATACTTAGTATAAGGTCCAGTGGCGCAAATAGGAAAAAAATGTTGGGGGCTCAAGCCTTAAAACATTTTTTTTTTTAATTATAATTTATAGGTACATACTTTTATGAATGGTATACTATTATTTTTTGGGCTTTGAGTGATTTTTTTTTGGGGGGGCTAAGCCCCCTCAAGTCCCCCCACCTATTTGCGCCACTTATATTCTATTTATTCTATTGTACTGCATTATGTGTAGTTACGTGGTTAGATCTTAGGTGTCAATAATATAAGCTTAAAAAAAATCAAAAAATCGCTCAAGTACACTTACAACCCTTATTATAACTATCACATTACAACTATTCAATTATTTTTCAACAATTAACTCAATGAAAAACATTAAAACAATGAAACCATTTGTTACATAACGATTTGTTGTTAAGTTTTTAAGTTTCTTACACACTTTATTAATTGATCTTTTTGTATCGTAATATATTAGTTTATTTAAGGTTCATAAATTCTAAATCATACACCTTATAATTACCAACTACTGTGTGTCTGTGTTTATTGACATTGTTTTTTTTTTATTCAGTGTTAGTGTTTTGCAATGTACAGTAGGTACCTACCATTGTACCATTATGGGTATTGGGTGCATGATAACTCTTTATTATAACTAATAACTTATACTCTATTTAAACATTTTACTGCTTTTTTGTTTTAGGTAAGCTCTAATAACTAAGGAAATGGGTTTTGTACGAAAATAAATAAAAACAATAGAACATTTTTTTTTTAAAGAGTTTATTTTACAACTTTAGTTGCCACCGTCCACCGTCTCGCCACCGTCCACCGACTCTCCACCGGCCTCCAACTCTTCACCGCCACCAGCCACGGGCTCTCCATCAACCACATCCGGCCGAGAAGTGGCCGCTTCTGCAATGGCCATCATAGAAACTAAAATATCATAAAATTAATTAATTTGGAATTTTAAAAAACGTATATTAAATGCAGTGTTGAAAACTTGAAACTTACTCAACTTTGGGCAGGCTAATACTTTATGCCCCTTTACGTGGCACAGGTCACATTCTAAAAAAAAATTATAGTTAATAAACAATATTTTATTTATGATTTACTTATATTTCATACTTACTCCCACTAAACTTCTTGGTGGAGGGTGCCCCACTGCTGGCACCTCCCCGTCTGCGGTCACCACCACGGCCGCGGTCGCCACCTTCACCGCCTTTTCCACCTCGCCCTCCTTTGCCGTTTCGCCCGCCTTTGCCGCCACCGTATATTATAATATTACCGTACATCTTTAAGAAAAACATATTAATATTGATAATTATTATTTATCTATTGAAAAATCTAAATACTAATGCCGATTGAGTTCCATGAAATATGTATTAATTTATGGGCCGCTAAATCAAGTTTAAAAGGGACCGTTTGCTCACTATTCACTCGTTAAATGTTTAGTGATTGTGAACATATGAAATCCGGCATAAGTAATACATATCTAAAAAACTAATCTCCGTACTTAAATACTGAATTAGGTCCTGTTAGATAAAATTAAGAGAATATCAGGGAATATTTGTTTCGTGTTAGGCGCTCGCGTAACATAGACAAAACGCATCTACACAGAATCATGTTTTCTATGTTTATGAGTACAGTCAACTATTACAAAAAATATGGAAATTAACACTTTTGAGGGTTTCCACATAGGTTTTATATTTTATTATAATACTTCCATAGTAAAAAAGTGGGTGTCGCTCTGCTGTACAGTAGGTTACAAGTGGGTCACTGTATAATGGATGGTATTAAATTTGAATTCAATGATATAATATCATTGTATAAGAAAAACGATTCTGAGCGGTGACGGTATGTCAGTGTATGTATAAGACATATTATTATATACTTATCTATGGTATTAAAAAAATTGACCTATAATGAATTCCAAATTAATCATATCACAATATCCATTAGGTACTTATAACGCGTTATACATCAACAAAAACCGTGATACTATCATAGATATATAATAGTACACTTTAGAAGTTTCAAGTACCCACGAATAATATTATTCAATCACAACAAAATAACTAAAATAGTTATTCTAGGTTTTTTAATATGTAATTTCGTCCAAATTTGAATTTAAAATGTCTGTAAAAAATAACTGTGTTCATATATTTTTTGGATTTTTTGGTTATAGTATGAACTATTTATGAGAACCTTTGTGTTGAATTTGTAATCCTTAGCTATAAAAACTGAACATTTTATAATTTATTAATTACAATGATTGATAATTTTTGAGATTTTGATAAATTTTGTCAAAATTTGATCTTTAAATGCTTATAAAAAAAATTTTGCCTATGTATTTTTAATATTTTTCAACTGCTATTGTAACAATATATCAGGAGCCTTGTATTAAATTTTTACACTTTTGGCCCAACAGATAAAACTTTATTGATATTTGTAGAAAAAAAAACTAAAAAAAATTGAAAGCTGTAAATGTCCATAAACAGCTCAAAAAGAGTCAAAATATTTTCAAAATTGTATGGTGTATAGAAAATGCTAATTTAAACATTCAGTGAAATTTTCATGTATCTACAGTTGTTCGTTTTTGAATTGCAACAAAATAAGGAAATCGCTACATGAGTAATCGAGTGAAAATCCAATGTTGTAAAAATTTGAATTTCAAACGCTCATAAAAATGTAATTTGATTGTCCGGTAGAGATTTTTTTATTGATAAAGGTAGATAATCTTATAAGGAATCTTGTGTTTCATTTTCAAATCTTAGATTTAAAAAGAAAAATTTTTACGAATTCTTAACTCAAAATAATTTGCTAATTTTCGTGATTTTTCCATATTTTGTCAATTTTTGAACTTTAAATGCTTATAAAAAAAATTGTGACTAAGGATTTTTAATATTTTTCATCTGCCTTTGAAACAACATATTAGGAGCCTTCTATTAAATTTTCATGCTTTCGCAACCAACAAATAAAATTTTATTGATATTTTTAGAAAAAAAACTAAAAAAAAATGGAAAATGAAAATGTCCCTAAACAGTTCAAAATAAATCAAAATATTTTGAAAATTTTATCGTGTATAGAAAATGCAAATATAAACAACCAGTGAAAATTTCATGTATCTACGGTCATTTGTTTTAAAGTTACACCAAAAACCAAATTCGATTTTGTCAAAAACTGATTTTGCGTAAAAATTCCCGTTTTTCCTTAATTTTTATGTTGTTTTTCCCGGCGCTTGAGAAAACTATTGGGAATTTTAAATTTTGACCTCCCCAATGCACCAACGATATTCACTTTCCAATCGAACAAGATACTGAAGTCGAAATCGAAGCATTATTTCGACTACTTATCGTGTACACAGACACAAAAAAAAAAAAATAAAAAAATAAAAAAAAAACACACATCATTGTAAATCAATACATTCATCGTTTCACTCAGAATCTAAAAATAATTGTAATATTTAAATTGTTTTGAGACATTATGTCATATATTCAAAAATATTATTATAATAAATTGTTGTAATGGCTGATTTCACTTTATGATTAAATAGGTTATAGGTTTCGGTTAAGTAAGAAAACATTGTAGATTTTAAAATATTATGTAAAATTCATAATACCTATCATGCGTTGTACGATTAATTTTAGTCTATAATGATGTATCTATATAGTTTATCCATAGTAAAATTGTAGGTATTTATTTTATATATCTTGTTAACTATTAAGTATAATAATAAAATATTTATTTCTATTATTGTATGTATTCGGTGTCAAATTTTTTTTTTTTAAACTTGAATTTTATAATATTATGTATCTATCTTTAAATTGTAACAAAACGTAATTAATTTGATTTAATTTACTTAAAATGGAAAATAAAAAGAGTAATTACCTTTTTAAAAATAACGAGCACTTAATCTTATAAAATTAGATGTATAAAAAAAAAATTAAAATACTCACGTCTATAAGAAAGTCAAATTAAATTTTTATGAGCGTTTGAAATTCAAATTTTTACAACATTGGATATTCACTCGATTTCTCATGTAGCGATTTCCTTATTTTGTTGTACCTAATTCAAAAGCGAATAACTGTAGATACATGGAAATTTCACTGAATGTTTAAATTAGCATTTTCTATGAACCATACAATTTTGACTCTCTTTGAGTTGTTTACGGACATTTTCAGTTTTCAATTTTTTTTTTAGTTTTTTTTTCTATAAATATCAATTAAGTTTTATCTGTTGGGCCAAAAACTGTAAAAATGTAATACAAGACTCCTGATATTGTTACAATATCAGTTCAAAAACATTGAAAATACATATACACAATTTTTTTTTATAAGCATTTAAAGTTGAAATTTTGACAAAATGTATCGAAATCTCGAAAATTATCAATCATTGTAATTAATAAATTATAAAATGTTCAGTTTTTATAGCTAAGGATTGCAAATTTAAAACAAAGGTTCTCATAAATAGGTCATACTGTAACCAAAAAATCTAAAAAATATCATAGGCGTGCGCACATGGGGTGCCGGGGGTGCCTGAGCACCCCGTACCCTTCACCAAAAACGACTAGGGCCCTAATTATTAATTAAGAGTAAATTACATTAATGAAATCATTGACGAATTCAAAAATGTTGTTCCTTTTAAACGTCGATTATCATTATAAGAGTATATATCTATATATTGTTATGTAATGTTTATTAGGTAGAATGAATAATAAAATAAAATAAATATTTTTAGTACATTTGATATCTTTAAAACATTTGACTATATCTATAATTGTTTTCAAAATTATTGTAGGCCCAAATTTTTAGTGTGCACCCCCGGAACCAAAAGTCTGCGCACGCCTATGAAAAATATATGAACACAGTTATTTTCTACAGACATTTTAAATTCAAATTTGAACGAAATTACATATTTAAAAAACTTAGAATAACTATTTTAGTTATTTTGTTGTGATTGAATAATATTATTCGTGGGTACTTGAAACTTCTAAAGTGTACTATTATATTTATATATCTATGATAGTATCACGGTTTTTGTTGATGTATAATGCGTTATAAGTACCTAATGGATATTGTGATATGATTAATTTGGAATTTATTATAGGTACCTACCTATTATAGGTCAATTTTTTGTTTAATATCATAGATATGTATATAATAATATGTCTTATACCTAGACTGACATAACATCTCCGCTCAGAATCGTTTTTCTTATACAATGATATTATATCATTGAATTCAAATTTAATACTATACATTATACAGTTACAGACTTGTAACCTACTGTACGGCAGAGCGACACCCACTTGCCCACCTTTTTTTTTTTTATAAATTATTACCTATTATTATTATATTTGTTTTTCATAAACAACAATAATTTTGACAAACAAATTTTTTATTTATTCATTTTTTTTTAAATTATTTAAGATAATGCACAATATTCATCGTTTTTGACAACAATTATACCATAATATTATGATATAATTGATAATTTATTTATTTGCGGCAGACCGCATACTATATTCGTAAATTCACCGGTAAACCGCATACTATATGCAGCCCTACGGTTGTATTTGATGTTGACAACAGCAGTAAATCGTCCAAATGCACATCAGTCAAACGATTTCTGTATTTTTTTTTACAAAGCACAACTGTAGAACTGTACAGTGTACACGAAAAAGATTGTCAGTACGTTTTTCACTATTTTTTTATCGGTATAGGTACTTCTTTTCCGATTACCGTATTATGTTAGGGACTTGTATAGGCAACACATCGTACCGATTCTTATCAATGTCTAGCTAGGTCAATAATAACCATAGAAAAGAGATTAATAACTTACTGATAAGTTTGTAGTTTTAGACTTTTTGGTTTACAGACATTTTGTAATGTCTATAGCCATGGTCTATACTCTATTGTCTAACTCGCGTCTCATAGTTGAATAGTTCAAACACGACACACGTAAGTAAGTAGTTGTCTGAGTTCTCTAAAATTTTAAATATTTGCTGAAAGTAACTTAATGATTTACTGCTACTGTTACTGTTTTTAGTTCTCACGAATACACGATACACATTGTACCTATTATATCATGGTTTTCAAAACTGAAATATAATAATATGATGTAGGTACCTACGACTACAAGGAACTTGGAAGTCAAGCCAATTTATTGAAAATTTTTGAGAATTTGATTTTCTTTAAGACAATTCTACAGGCCAAGTATACATTATAAATATTGCAATTATTCAAGTAAGTTATAAAAACATTAATAATTAATATTAACCTGAATACGAAAACTTAAAGGTAAGAATATTATTGTGGGCACCTCATGGGATTTTATTGATTTATTAATTTAATAGTGAGTTATCTGTATGGTGCTATGACTACATTATATTGTCTGATATCATTATATTAAATGGTTATATTATAATATATCTAATTATGTGTGTAGAATTATATTTGTGTCCAAAGGGCTCAGCCAGTTATCTAGAAATAAATAATAAATAACTATGTTAAATTCATTATATTAGGTACTTAAAATACCCATAACTTGCTTTAAAAATAAAATATAAAGAAATATACCTTTAGAAAATATTTTTACTTTATGTTTATTAAAGCTAACATTACAAAATTGGATCTGCTCTACACAAATTTGTTATGTTACTCATAGGTCAGAGAGAAAACAAATAGTTCACTGACATATTTTTAACAAACTTTTAATTTATAGGTAATATATTGCTGAACCAGTATCCAATTTTAATAGTACGGAGCATCTGAACATATTTAAATTTGAAAAGACACATAACAAGTTTGGAAATTCAGTGTTCTGACAATTGGATGTGATTCATTTTGGGACATTGCTGGTAACTTTATGACACAAAATACTAAATAAAATTCTATTGAAGTGTGCAATTATGTGAAAATTGTAAACATAATATTTAATTTAGGAACAAAAGTTGTATACCTTAATACTAATTTTTTTATTTACAATACAATCATAGTTGTACTAGGGGGAGGCAAAGGGGTCAAGTTCTCGGGGGCATCCATCAATTTAGGGAGCATCATAAAAACAAATGATAAAAAGAAAAATTTGAGATAATAATTTTCAATTTTATACTGTAATACCGAATAAGAGTATCTATCAAATTGTTTATATTATTATACTGTTAACTATCAAGTATAAAATTATGTAAACAATGAATTACATATACTAAGTATGTTTATACTTACATGCCTATAATAATGTATAAATATCAATATTACCAAGGGATAGAATATTATTGATACATTATTAATGATGATATAATATGATTACAAATTATAACTTTGTAGGTACTATACCCATAGATCGTAAGTACCATAACAACCTACCATAGATTTGATTTTATATTACGACAACATTTTCTTATGTTTATAAATATTAAATAGATTAAAAAATTCCAAAATATTTTGAACATTTTAATGTATTTAAGTTTATTTTTTAGAGTTACACCAAAGCACAAAATTGATTTTTTCTAAAAATTGTTTTGCATAAAAATCTTAGTTTTTCCTTAATTGTTGGTTTATTTTTCTTGATGTTTTTGAAAAGTTCTGGGAATTTTTTACTTTTGACCCTCCAAAGTACTAACTAGATTATTTTTAATGTTGAAGTAGAAAAGATGTTAGGCATTTTTACTGCACCAAAATATGATGACACAAAAATAAAATAAAATATTTCATCATTGTAAAATCAACACAATCATCGCTCCATTCAGAATCTAAAATAGATACCTAAAATACCTACTTAATACTTATATTTCTTCTTTAACTGATACTGTAAGTACATCATGCATAAATTATTTATTGTACCTAAAAATTAAAATCTTTGTCAATAAATTGCCTCTGAATTATATATCTGAACTTGAACTGATATTATTATTTAAGCCTAATACCAAGAACCCGACATCTGTTACAAGTTGTATTTTAATAAACATTTAATAGCTTATTATAACATCAATTTATTAAAAATCACATCCCAAAGTTTCATCCAGTATCGTTAAAGTCTATAGATCAGAAATTACCTCAACTTGGCACATAATACATTATACAAACTACACACATATGTTTACTATGTTAGTTAAATAACTGTTTACCCTCCAAAACGGTATCATAATAAATAAATAACACTTAATTTGCAATACCTATGTTACAGTTACTTAAAAATATATGTTTACAAGAATTACAATTAAATGTATTTTTTTGTTTCTTATAGTCAGCAAAAGAGGGTTTTCAAGTTCCAGATAAACTAGGATATCAATGTATAACATGGACTACTCAATTATGTTTTCTTCTGTTCATACATATATTTTGTCATTACCAGTTTCAGATAGATGAAATTACACAACTGAATAATGATTAATTTTAATAATAATTTTATCATTTTTGAAATTAATTATGATTGCGAGGAATGAAACATTAAATTATTGTTAAGATTGTAAGAATCAAACTATTGTTTATAAAAATACTATAAATTTAAATTAAGTTAATTTGTACCTTTGTAGTTTATAATAAATGTATTTTCTATCTAATTATTGTAATAAATATAATTACATAAGAATTTATATTTAACTTAAAATATGATTAATACAACAAAAAACTAAATTACTAATTGGTACAATTTGAATATTCCAATTCAAAATTGTTCAAAGAACTTTTATATTTTTAACTTTTTATTTTAAATATACAGTATGGTACAGACATACAGTGTAAAATATACATAATTATAATATTTTAATAAATAGGTTTACAATAAATAGTTTAAATTTAAATATAATAATAATAATAATGACACAGTTTAACATTAAAACCATAATGGCCTATATTAATGATGTTCCACAGATTCTGAAATTTTTTTAAATTGTATTCATTACTTTTATAATGTTAAGTGACTAATATGTATGTTAACTGTTTTGTGGTATATATGTATTGTTTAATATATTATACAATATTAAAACTTATATAAATACTGTTTTATATTACAGCTGTGGTACGCAAAATTCTTTTAGAATATTAAGTGTTATATACATTATTATTTATTATATATATCAAAATATTATTACTTTTTTGAGATGTTGATCATGAATATTGTAAAAACATAAATTACACTTAAGTAAACATGGTGTGTGAAGAAAATTATTATTGAATTAACCAATAGTGCTAAACAGTTTATTAATTAACATAATATAGTCATAGTTGTCTATCATAAAGTACTGTTTAGACTTATACTATATATTAGTAATATAAAACATTATATTATTATATATTCATCAATAGAGATTGACTACCTGTTTTACATAATTAAACATATCATAAATTATTATATTTGTATAAAGGTATATCAATTATATTAATTGTTAAATTAAATTAAATTAGTTATTACTTATTATGTTAGAAATATAAATGTTAACAATATCGCAATTTACGCAATTGATAACTTAATATGTTATAAATAATACACAATACTTTGGTACAATATAAAACTCAATAAAGTTTAAAAAAAATGTCTAATTTTATCTATACGATTATACCAAATAAATATATATCATAATATGTACTTAGAACAAAATGAATCTGATTGGATTCAGTCATTAGTGTTAATTGTATGTGTATATTTAATATTTATTATATTGGTATGATATTGGTATTTATTTCCATATTTAACCCGTAAGTGGTACGACATTTTAATAAGTAAACCAAAACAAAAACTGCAGCGGTCTATGGCACCAGACCATACCACTTACAGGTTAATTATTCAAATAATGAATCGTTATATGTACCGAAGATTGTTTATTTAAGTTCAATAAGTTGACATGTATGGTGTAGAGTCTAGGAGAATAATAATGAATAATAAACTAACAATCTTATATTAGTTATATTATGCTTACCTGCAACTACCTAAACACATAAGTAATACCACTGCCTAATAAATATACTAAGTGAAGT
The DNA here is from genome assembly GCA_949089665.1 of Macrosiphum euphorbiae. Lineage (NCBI taxonomy): Eukaryota > Metazoa > Arthropoda > Insecta > Hemiptera > Aphididae > Macrosiphum > Macrosiphum euphorbiae. The sequence goes on along the minus strand of CARXXK010000001.1, from coordinate 140,528,407 downwards.
AGTACACAATATGATTGGAAATATATTAAAAAAATTTCGGTGAATAAAAAAAAAATACGGCCTCAGTTGTGAAATTGTATTTGTATATTATATTATAATAATATGATGTTAAAAATTCAAATATTTTTTAATTCGGCGGCCAGTGATAAATGTTATTTGTTGTTTACTCCAAGCCAAACTGATATGATATTTTCATCCATGAAAGTGATATAAACCGTTTTTTTTTCTAGTGATATAAACCGTTTTTATTTACTGTCTGGTTATATTTTGTAGTTTGTGGTATTTATCCATAGATAATAATGATACCATAGAACCACAGAACAATATAGAATAGACACTCGATCAGCTGTGAGGGTTTACGTATCCCTACGGTATGATGTATTGGACTATAAAAGTTGTACCGTATCCGTAATCTGATAGAACGTTAGCAACGTGTATCCCTCTTTGTTACGGAATTTTTATAAACGATTAATAAAGATAAATAATTTATTTTTCATATTTTAAGTATATCAATATTAAATTTTGGTAAAATGAATAAGGATTTTGTTTTAATATAAATTAAAAACTATAATGTAATTTTAAATTGGTTTATTGTTAATGAAATAATAATAATAATATATTGTATTATTATTCTGTGGACTGATAATATTGATATGATTTATTCAAATGATAACATATGCCACACCCCCTTAGAGACCGTGCTCAAGGCCACAGTCACCCGATTTTGCCAATACACAGAGTGTCTATACCCTGATAGAACATTATGATTGATTATTTTATGATACCATGGTTTTATCACCATTCAACAGATATTTTATTAATTTTAAAAGCAGGTTTCCACTATACAGTATACACGTACGCGTTCAAGTGCATACAAATCCTTTGCTGTGATTGGTTGATTATGTTAAGTTACCACATGATTAACCACGATACCGTGTTGTTGGACATAGCTGAACATTTTTCGTGTACACGGCAAACGTGTATAGTGGAAACACTGGAAACCCGCCTTTAATATGGTTATTACACATTTTACCCGTATCCGTGCTAACAATGCTGTGCCCAGAGTTTTCTTGTTCTGTATTCATCAAATTAAATAATATTATTTAGGTGAAACTATTTCACTAGACAGTTGTAGTCATCACGGACTAAGATATAATAGACTGGTAACGTAACGAGCAGCTTATTAGTAGCCTCGAAAGTATGTACAAGAGGCAAATGCGGGGGGTCGCCATCATAATCGAGAGTCTACAGGGCTATCTGTATAAAACTATAAAATACGGACTGAGATACAAAATGTGACGCTAAATAAAACCACTGGTAGTGCTGAAATCTTTCAATTATGAGTGTAGATGATAATAGAGGACCCTTTTGCGGGTCGTTCCCCGTCACCCGCTCACCATGTTTTAATAACCACATAGTAACCACTAACTTTATTTATTTTTTTATGATAAGTAATACATTTTATCCTCAAACAAATTTCTTAATTCTATACACCAGCTTTGGCGGCTCACATAAAAACGTGCACGGGCGCGCAATTTGGTAGTTTGCCATATCACGTCAAAATCGGTATTTCTTACTCAAACTCAATATATAAAAAAATCGATTTTTTTCGTGTAGGTAACTCAAAAATGTATAATATAATAATATAATCAACCTTATATATTTAAACATTTTACAAAATCTATATAATAACATTTTTATTTTTTATACATAATACAATTGTATTCGTTCCAAACAATAATTGTTTTTTTATCTAGGTATCCCGTATACGGATACGGTAACCTTGCTTACCCTGCAGTGTCGGCCTGGCTCATAATTATTGAGCTTCTGGTTTTATAGTAATTTTTAATGGGCCCCGACGCCCAATATTAGCTTTCCCAAAAAATTGAACTGCCGTTTGTTTAATACATCAAAAATAACTTATCACTTCTATTAGGTAATGTTATCGTTATTAAAAAAAAAATTGTAATTAACAATGTTTTACATAATTTTTTGTATATTTACAATTTGCAGTCCACATAAATAAGAAAATAAATTAATAATAAAAAAAAGTTTTATGGCGGAGCAATGAATAATACCACCAGTATTCGGTAAATACCGTCTTGTTGGTAAATACCATAAATTCGGTTACGTTAGTGAAATAGTGATAAAAATATGTATAATAAAAAAATGTATACACGAATATAGGATTACAAAATTAAAATTAGAATTTTAAATTATAACAGGAGTATAGACAGTACTAACTACTTCACTGTATAGAGAAAAAAAATTGACAACTCAAACTAAAGTAACCTACGGTAGTTTCCAAGTTGAATTAATTTAGTATTTACCTATTAAAGATTGGACCATGTAAGGTGTTTTTGATAAAAATCAATAACAAGACTTGGGCATTTTTTATTTGCAACAGAAGCCTTGACATAAGTTGGATCATCAACGTTCTTCCACTTTATTAAAAGGTAATTTCTACCATCTAAAAGTTTCGAGTGCATAATCATTTCTGGTTCCAATCCTAATCTAAATCCGTTTGTGCGGCATTTCATATCTGACGAAGGCAGTTCGGGTACAGATATTCCCTTCGCAACCTGTTAAGATAAAAATATCTAATTATTAAATAATACAAAACATCACGACAGTCTTCGAACCATTTTCGTCGTGGTAACAAAAATCGACGTTTGTGTAAATCACTAACGACACTAGTACACTACCTATTATATTATTATAAAATGTGCATTTACTTACACCAAGGTTGATTTCTTCCGACATCGTATAAATACACAACGGCTGTGACTTGTATATATTGTATATAATAATAAATAATAATATTATTTTGCAAAACCGGTCTTCAGGCGTGGGCGTGTGGCTCAGAGTATGGCTAATGACTAACGCGAGATGCGAGAATGCTACATACAGTTCCGAAAAGACGACTGTTTCGGTAAACAGCGGCAGGCAAGCACCCCGTCAACCACATAGGTTAGGTTTATATTTTGTCTATGGACAACATTAAATCGCTGGCAGGGTCAAATTGTCCTGTGGTCGGGTAGTCCTGTGTCAAGTGTTAATCGTCCATTGTCGCAGATGTACCGTACCCCACCATCCTTGTGACTCATTTGCAGCATACATACGGACAACAGTTTATCAGCAGATGCCGGTCGCCGGAGAATATTATAATAACAATTACACACATCGTTTGCGTTGTTCAGTATCGTTGTGTGTAATTTTTAATATTAATAAACTTTGTATTTTCGGATAACAGTTATTACAAATAATTCATTATAATTTGAAGAATTTAAATACATACCTACTTTTAAAAAATATGTGTACTCACACTGACATAGTGACATGTATAGAGGCTGTTTTAAAACACGAAATATTAAATGAAAGTTCGTTTAATTTAATTTTTAAATCTGAAAATTATGAAGTAAAAAAAGTTGGTAACCGCTCTGCTGTACTGCAGTAGGTGTAAACTGTCAATAATGTTGTTCATCGTCGTTGAAAAATATAATTTATATAATATTTGTATTTGCATTCTGTAAACAAAAATGATAAACACAAAAAAATATATTAATATAATAAAATACCTATACATATTTGAATATTTCGTTGGTTGATGTATAATTGATGTATAATTGTATATATTGGCCATAGCCCATAGAATATAAGTGTCGTATCAGAAAATTGATCTAACAATTTGATTTCACAATAAATTAGTGCCTTATTACTTCCATTTATATATTTAACGTAAACAAAAATGCTTACTTTATTAATATTGTAAAACATATAATTATTAAATTACGAATCTAAGTATATATTTTATGTTTATTCAGTATGTTGTATTGTTGTGTAGAGCAGACGACAAAGATATTTCATTACACTGGTATTTGTCAGTGGAAAAAATAAAATATCATGATGTATTTAAATAAATCTATGGAAGTTTAGAAGGTTAAAAATATAATATAAGATATGAATAATATGGACATAAGGATAATAGAATCGATTTAGGGAATTTTTTGGATTAAACCGTCATGAGTTTGATTTTATTTTGAATCAAATTAGAGAGGATTATTTAACCTCATCCAGCGTTTTTCATATATAAAGAAACCAATGTAATGGATCAAATCCGTTTAAACAAAACGCATATTAAATAATCAACATCGGTAGTTAATTGAAAGGTATAATAAATAATAGTACTGTGGGAAATAGGAGAGCGAACACAACTGCAGTAATTTGGCAATTGTCAAGTACACCTGTACACGACCAAGATAAGGAAGGATAAATCAGACGAGCACTCATGTTATTTCTGGAATAATATTTTTAAACGTAATAAATATTTTGATCTTAACTTTTAATATAAAAATCCACATCATAGGTATATGCAAAACACAAATCATATATATGATGACAGGATATGGGTATATATATATTAAACTAAAATATAGAAACAAGTACATTATATTTAATGGATGTTTAGCGTTTCATGCGGAAACGGCGATAATATGACTTTTGTACGACTAGGCGTGCAGGATACAGATACCCAACGACTTAACGCAATATGGATAAGTCGATAGGCAAGGGGGAAAGGTAGGAGAGTAGGAGACCTTATGAAACTAGTCACCCAGTGTAACAATTTGTCATTTTGGAGTATTTTTTGCTAAATTGATATTTTAAAATAAACACTAACTTTCTACGAGTCTACATTTTATTCAACCATCCTAAGAAGAAATCCTCATCACAACGGTCTTGGTACCTGCAGTCGGTAAACGACGCAATTAACCTAATATTGCTAGATTACCACACCAATATGTGGAACCAAAATAGTATGTTTTTATTTTTAGACTTTCAGTAGAACGCAATTCAAAGTGGATTGTATAATTTTACTTTTAATTCTTATTTCTATGTAATATAAATATTTTTCTAAAAACGTAAAACGAAAGAAAAAACGACAAATTTATATTATTGTACATACTTATTTTATATATTTATTTTAATTTTGTTTTATGAATTTATTTTTTTAACTAAAAAGTATAAATAACAAATTTGTAAATAATTATTATGTTCACGTTTTAATTAATAGTTGTATAAAATACAAAACTCAAATCATTCATTAGTTCTTTATAACTTTATAAGCACCATATTATTGTCTATTGCACTAAACAGTTTAAATATTGTAAATAAATACAATTTTAAATATGTATGTAGGTAGGTACACTTCTTTTCTTTGATTAATTAATTGACTTGATGAGGATTTATTTAATACATTTTAAATTACCGTATTAAGTAATATTTATGACTTATAATTCAGTGTTAATTCTTTATGTGTTCTCAATGTGTTAATTAATTATTTTGTATACCTTCCCTAGTTCCCTATCGTTGTCGACTTGTCGTATGAGTAATAAACAGAGCTCGGGAATTATAGCACTTAAAATCATTAAAATAAGCGCTTAAAAACATCATTATAAGCACTCAAATAAGCATTTAAAAAACTTATATTCAAGTAAAAATATTTTATCAAAAAAAAATTTATTTTTACATGATAAAGTAGGAACTAGACATAATTTGTATAACTGTGCTAAAAATAATGATTAGGAAAAGTTTCTAATTAAAAAATAAAAATAAATAAATAAATCTTTATATAATAAAAAAAATCAAACTTCACTTTCTAGACAATTTGCATATTATTATTTATAGATTTTCCGAGGGATTTTCTGAAAATTAAAATGTAAACGATATTTACAATTAGTTGAAAAAAAAATAATTAATTAAATCTTACCGTCATTATTGCATTAAATGATTTAATTTTAATTCTATCAAAAACAACTTTGCAGTATAAAACCATAAAAAAAGTAGAAAAACTGGTCAAAAAATCAAAAATCTATGAAAAAAGCAAAAAAAAGCACTTTCAAATTTCAAAATTGAACGTGTCGTAACACGACAAACACTTCCATAGCACTCTGCTACATTTTAAGTCAATCCATAAAAATAAGCAAATACTTTAAGTCCCGAGCCCTGGACCCTGGTAATGAATGACTATTCTAAGTTCTAACATTTCTAATTCATAATAATAAATCTTCTCCGTATATTGTACAATGACATTCTATAACTATGATTAAATTCTAAAGCGGTAAATACTAAATGTTGAAAACGTTTGATAACAGACAAATTCGGATAAACATTGCAGACCCCATGATCCAGCGTTTTGTCTGTTCAGTTATTCCAATAACCAATGCCAAATACATTCCGTGGTTGAGTTTCTTTATACTTTTCCCGATTTTTAACGCGAGTCTCACGGGCCCCCCACTAGTTATTCATTACAATCAATACTTAACTTTACTTACTTTTCTATAATTTTCACTTAAGTTCATTACGGCACACGTAATGGCTCTTATTCACTGTATTCCGTGTAAACCGTGTGGTCATCAATAGCTAGTCAACATGTTACCACAACAATGGACGTCAAACAGGAGTGATGAGTTTGATTTACCTACACCCCCATGATCTTTTTTCAATTTTAAGATTTAAAAACCATAAATTATTTTTTTATAATCAAATAGTGCATGTTAAAAATCCCCCCTCTCCCCATAACAAAATCATTTGACCGCCACTGTACCACAACATACCAAATAGCCAATATATGATAATATTCATACTATTCTATAGCTATTCAACTCATAGACCTATTAACTAATGGACTGCTACTTCCTCACCACCAACCAAGAGAAACACTCAGACAACATCTGATAAGCAAAAAGGGGTATTGTGGAAGAATAAATTACATATTATTGTTTATTCCATGAATTTTTTATATTGCAGTTATAATATAATATAACTAGCTCTAAGTATAACTCGGGGCCCGTTGGAATCGCTGAGAGTGGGTACCGATTTTGGAGACAATGAATTATAAAAGTCGCAAAGGTTGTAACTTGTAAGACGAAAGTTTAGGATTTGTGATAAGGATTAGTGATATGGATTGGAGATAAGGCTAGACGCTTGGCGGGAATGTTAAAAGTTTGAGTGTCTAGCAATCCGTCACAAACGTTGTAAATGGATAGGCTGGATACGATCTCCAGGATCACCTATATAGAGTATACCTGCACATAGAGTGGTATGTGCCGTAGCATGACCGGTGCTTTATCTTATGTAAAAAGTGTAAAGTCGAAAACCGTGTTGGAGTTTCTAGCAAGTCAGTCATCTCAAGTCAAAATCTATTAACTTTCAAGTTAGCCACTTAGGTAGGCAATCCGACTTCGTCGGATCGCGGACTATATGTGCTACAGCAAATCAGGTAGGCAATCCACCTGCGGTGGATTGCAGACCCGACATCAAGCGGCTATAAGTGAAAACCCTATCACACAACTTACGAAATAATTTACGAAAAATTCAAACTATATACATACAAACAAATATGATATGTATTTGTTGTGTGATATAATATAACAATGAACATTTTGAGAAATGTGCAATTATAATTCCTAAAAAATATTAACATATAGGTAGATAGTTAGATACATACTATTATATTAACCAATACATATAAACATGTACCTATAGTGTATATATATTAATTTAAAAAAAAATTGCAAAAACCTGCATGTTATTTGTTAAAGTGTCTATCAAGTCAATCATCACCGTTTAAGACGAAACTAAAATGAGCAATCCGTATATCACCTATATATAGTAGGTATATCACATAGAGTGGTATGTGCCTTCGCATGTCCGGTGCCTTTTCTTATGTAAAAAGTGTAAAGTCAAAAACCGTGTTGGAGTGTCTAGCAAGTCAGTCATCTCAACTCTCAAGTCAAAATCAAGATTAACTTTCAAGGCAAACCGAAATAAAATACAAACTATATATTTATATAACAATCATGGAAATTTTAAAAAATATGCAATTTTAATAATTCCTAATAAAACAAATATAATATGTACCTATTTATTGTGTGATATAAAATGATAATAATGTACGATATGTTCCTGTATTATTATATTATTATTATTATTTAATTTATATGAAAAATAACGTGAAAAAAAAATGCAAAAAAAGTCGAAATTCGGGCGGCCGTGTAAACCATATGGCATTAACGGTTTCAATGCCCGGAAGGCGTTCTACGGATTTGAACCCGGGACCTACGTGTTTCCTGCCTAACGCCTAACCTACTCGGACACAGTTTGAGATATGAGAGACAGTGAAAACATCAACAATTAAGCCGTGCGACTACGGAGCGACGTAAACCGATATATTCGATGTACATCGATGTAATCGCATATAATTCGCTTGTAATACGCGCATCTCCCATATATATATTTAACGGGGCGTGTGAAAAGCGTTTTCCGTTAATAATTATTAAATCATAAGGAAAAATTAAATTATACACGTATATACATGTATATATACGCGTACGGCTGGTCGGTCGCCGGCGTAATTTCCAAGCGCGATTGCGAGGCGAACGAACCGATTTTGGGGGAAAAGCGCATATAAACGGCTTCAAAAAGACTCGATTCGGACACAAACGGGTGCGATTGTGCGAATAGACGAAACGGAGGGAGAAAAGGAAAAAATCGGCAAAAAAGTCCGGTCGGGAGTGTATTTATTGATCGACATTGCACGAATATAAACCGCACACCGGTTACTTCGAATTAAGTATATAAAAGTGCGAAAAGATATCGTGTAAAAACAGCTAATTTTCCGAAAATCGGCGAAATGATAGGAAAAGAGGTGATAACGAAAAACGTTTTAAAACCGACCGCCGCCACTGCGAAGGTACGCGATTGGTCGCGCTATAAGGAATCGACGGGACACGGCCGGCGGGCTGGGGAAACGGAGCGGTGCTTCATTTTTTACTCCACGGTTTCACTCTAACTGCGTTTTCCGTTCCACGGGTTGCTTGTATTATCAGTCAGCTGTTCTTCATTTTATAGTATTAGACTAGCTCTAAGTATAACTCGGGGCCCGTTGGAATCGCTGAGAGTGGGTACCGATTTTGGAGACAATGAATTATAAAAGTCGCAAAGGTTGTAAGACGAAAGTTTAGGATTTGTGATAACTGATAAGGATTAGTGATATGGATTGGAGATAAGGCTAGACGCTTTGGCGGGAATGTTAAAAGTTTGAGTGTCTAGCAATCCGTCACAAACGTTGTAAATGGATAGGCTGGATAGTGGATACGATCTCCAGGATCACCTATATAGAGTATACCTGCACATAGAGTGGTATGTGCCGTAGCATGACCGGTGCTTTATCTTATGTAAAAAGTGTAAAGTCGAAAACCTTGTTGGAGTTTCTAGCAAGTCAGTCATCTCAACTCTCAAGTCAAAATCAAGATTAACTTTCAAGGCAAACCGAAATAAAATACAAACTATATTTATATAACAATCATGTCATCGTCAAAGTCTATTAACTTTCAAGTTAGCCACTTAGGTAGGCAATCCGACTTCGTCGGATCGCGGACTATGTGCTACAGCAAATCAGGTAGGCAATCCACCTGCGGTGGATTGCAGACCCGACATCAAGCGGCTATAAGTGAAAACCCTATCACACAACTTCCGAAATAATTTACGAAAAATTCAAACTATATACATACAAACAAATATGATATGTATTTATTGTGTGATATAATATAACAATGAACATTTTGAGAAATGTGCAATTATAATTCCTAAAAAATATTAACATATAGGTAGATAGTTAGATACATACTATTATATTAACCAATACATATAAACATGTACCTATAGTGTATATATATTAATTTAAAAGAAAATTGCAAAAACCTGCATGTTATTTGTTAAAGTGTCTATCAAGTCAATCATCACCGTTTAAGACGAAACTAAAATGAGCAATCCGTCTATCACCTATATATAGTAGGTATATCACATAGAGTGGTATGTGCCTTCGCATGTCCGGTGCCTTTTCTTATGTAAAAAGTGTAAAGTCAAAAACCGTGTTGGAGTGTCTAGCAAGTCAGTCATCTCAACTCTCAAGTCAAAATCAAGATTAACTTTCAAGGCAAACCGAAATAAAATACAAACTATATTTATATAACAATCATGGAAATTTTAAAAAATATGCAATTTTAATAATTCCTAATAAAACAAATATAATATGTACCTATTTATTGTGTGATATAAAATGATAATGACTTTAAATAATAATAATGTACAATATGTTCCTGTATTATTATATTATTATTTAATTTATATGAAAAATAACGTGAAAAAAAATGCAAAAAAAATCCTGATTTGGGCGGCCGTGTAAACCATATGGCATTGACGGTTTCAATGCCTGGACGGCGTACGACGGATTTGAACCCGGGACCTACGTGTTTCCTGCCTAACGCCTAACCTACTCGGACACAGTTTGAGATATGAAAGATAGTGAAAACATCAACAATTAAGCCGTGCGACTACGGAGCGACGTAAACCGATATTTCCGATGTACATCGATGTAATCGCATATAATTCGCTTGTAATACGCGCATCTCCCATATATATATTAACGGGGCGTGTGAAAAGCGTTTTCCGTTAATAATTATTAAATCATAAGGAAAAATTAAATTATACACCTATATACATGTATATATACGCGTACGGCTGGTCGGTCGCCGGCGTAATTTCCAAACGCGATTGCGAGGCGAACGAACCGATTTTGGGGGAAAAGCGCATATAAACGGCTTCAAAAAGACTCGATTCGGACACAAACGGGTGCGAATAGACGAAACGGTGGGAGAAAAGGAAAAAATCGGCAAAAAAGTCCGGTCGGGAGTGTATTTATTGATCGACATTGCACGAATATAAACCGCACACCGGTGGCTTCGAATTAAGTATATAAAAGGGCGAAAAGATATCGTGTAAAAACAGCTAATTTTCCGAAAATCGGCGAAATGATAGGAAAAGAGGTGATAACGAAAAACGTTTTAAAACCGACCGCCGCCACTGCGAAGGTACGCGATTGGTCGCGCTATAAGGAATCGACGGGACACGGCCGGCGGGCTGGGGAAACGGAGCAGTGCTTCATTTTTTACGCCAAGGGTTCGCTATAGCCGGCGTTTTCCTTTCCATTGGACCCCAATATTATCAGTCAGCTGTTCTTCATTTTATAGTATTAGACTAGATTCCGGTGTTTGTCATCCCGCCTACGGCGGAAAGACTGTGTGGGCGGTGGTGCATCTTTGTCGGCGATGCTGGGTTTTTTTATACGGCCTGTGGCGGGAAGGGGGGGGGGGGTCGTCGGGTATTGTGTTTTGTCGTGTTGGCAGCACTGGGTAAGCGGTAATTTTTAAACTCGGAAGAGTGTCTAGTCGTATGTGTGTTGAAATCGGAAATTCGGATTCTGAGTTGGAGTGTCTAGCTATCAGTCATCTCGGGTGAAAGTCGATTCCCGAACGGACAATCCACCTGCGGCTTGTATGCAGTGGGGGTGTATGTCGCTCGTATGCAAGTAGCTAGTCAGGTAGGCAATCCGACTACGTCGGATCGCAGACCATGCACCGGGCGTGTATGTCCGGTTCTGGAGTGTGTGTGTTGAAATCGGAAATTCGGATTCTCAGTTTGAGTGTCTAGCTATCAGTCATCTCGGGTAAAAGTCGATTCCCGAGTGTCGGATGCAGTGGGGGTGTAAGTCGCTCATATGCAAGTAGCTAGTCAGGTAGGCAATCCGACTACGTCGGATCGCAGACCATGCACCGGGCGTGTGTGTCCGGTTCTCGTATGCGTGTTGAAATCGGAAATTCGGATTCTGAGTTTGAGTGTCTAGCTATCAGTCATCTCGGGTGAAAGACGATTCCCGAACGGACAATCCGCCTGCGGCTGATCGGATGCAGTGCGGGGTGTAAATCGCTCGTATGCAAGTAGCTAGTCAGGTAGGCAATCCGACTACGTCGGATCGCAGACCATGCACCGGGTGTGTGTGTCCGGTTCTCGTATGCGTGTTGAAATCGGAAATTCGGATTCTGAGTTTGAGTGTCTAGGTATCAGTCATCTCGGGTGAAAGTCGATTCCCGAACGGACAATCCACCTGCGGCGGATCGGATGCAGTGGGGGTGTAAGTCGCTCGTATGCAAGTAGCTAGTCAGGTAGGCAATCCGACTACGTCGGATCGCAGACCACGCACCGGGCGTGTGTGTCTGGTTCTCGTATATGTGTTCAAATCGGCTGTTGAAATCAGTCATCTCGGGTGAAAGTCGATTCCCGAGTGTCGGATGCAGTGGGGGTGTAAGTCGCTCGTATGTAAGTAGCTAGTCAGGTAGACAATCCGACTACGTCGGATCGTAGACCATGCACCGGGCGTGTATGTCCGGTTCTGGAGTGTGTGTGTTGAAATCGGAAATTCGGATTCTGAGTTTGAGTGTCTAGCTATCGTCTATCAGTCATCTCGGGTGAAAGTCGATTCCCGAACGGACAATCCGCCTACAGCGAAAAGTGCTCGAAACGGCCGTTCAAATCTGATAAAGCATACAGGAGGTAACAAAATTGTATTTTTTTTATAATTATAGAGAACAGTTATCAGGTGTTTTATGTTAGGCTTCATTGTAATCAATGTAATCATTGTTATGTTTTCGCGGTTATAACAAATAACTAATAAGTCGAAAAAATCTAATTTTCTGATTGGATATTTTCTAAAATATACCTACCATGTATATTTATTTAATTATGAGAATTAAATCAAATTAACAAATAGATAATTATATTGGTGAATAACAAAATTTATTGAAATGTAATACTATCCTATTAAACGTAGGTATGTATAAATGAATACACTATACAATTTTTTGGCACTTATCTTCGTAAGTACCTACTATCATAATATTTTGCTGTTATATTGTATGACTGTATATAATATATGATGTACCTACCTACCAATTTATTAAATGTCATTTGATATTTATGATGTTTTAAATTATTTAGTAATTATAATTGCTTAATTATAATGGTGCATCACTGTGTTATGACTTATGTATTATGTGTATGAAAGTGTGTATGAAAAAATCAAACTTTTTGTCGCATATTTTCATTTCCGTATAAAGTAATAACAACACTGTCCGCTCCCCGATCTCCTCCGCGGAACTCGACTCGAGCGAAGTACTGACGACGGTGGCTTATAAATTTAGCGGGGAATGCCAATAATATCCAAACAGGCAGGGTAATACCACTAAAACGGTCCAAGAAACGAATTTTAGAAAAAAACAGCAAAAAAGGCAAGGCGAGGCATGTATTTATTGCTGTATATAGCGATACTTACACGGTACCTACTCCCTTTTCCGCGACGCCACTCTTTCCCGGGACTCGTCTGTGAAAAAGTAGGGCCGCGCACCGTCTATAAATTTAGCGGGGAACGCGAATAAGGTCCAAACGGGCCCTACCGAGGCACCCGAGGGGGGTAAACCTCAAAAATGTTGAAAAAAAATTGTGAAAAATGGTCAAAACCGTGAAAAGTGATAAGGATAAAAGATAACGCAGCGACGGCTCCGCAAAAAACGACGCGACGCATAATATATACAATACAATACACGGTACCCGCTCTCGTTTAAGCGACGCCGCTCCTCGTTTTTGAAAAAGTAGGGCCGCGCGCCGGCTATAAATTTAGCGGGGAACTCGAATAAGTCGTCGACGGGGAGGGTGATACGACCGAAAGGGG
>CARXXK010000001.1:140318479-140514683 GCA_949089665.1 Macrosiphum euphorbiae | reverse complement strand
ACCAGACAGTAAATAAAAACGGTTTATATCACTAGAAAAAAAAACGGTTTATATCACTTTCATGGATGAAAATATCATATCAGTTTGGCTTGGAGTAAACAACAAATAACATTTATCACTGGCCGCCGAATTAAAAAATATTTGAATTTTTAACATCATATTATTATAATATAATATACAAATACAATTTCACAACTGAGGCCGTATTTTTTTTTTATTCACCGAAATTTTTTTAATATATTTCCAATCATATTGTGTACTACTTCACTTAGTATATTTATTAGGCAGTGGTATTACTTATGTGTTTAGGTAGTTGCAGGTAAGCATAATATAAGATTGTTAGTTTATTATTCATTATTATTCTCCTAGACTCTACACCATACATGTCAACTTATTGAACTTAAATAAACAATCTTCGGTACATATAACGATTCATTATTTGAATAATTAACCTGTAAGTGGTATGGTCTGGTGCCATAGACCGCTGCAGTTTTTGTTTTGGTTTACTTATTAAAATGTCGTACCACTTACGGGTTAAATATGGAAATAAATACCAATATCATACCAATATAATAAATATTAAATATACACATACAATTAACACTAATGACTGAATCCAATCAGATTCATTTTGTTCTAAGTACATATTATGATATATATTTATTTGGTATAATCGTATAGATAAAATTAGACATTTTTTTTAAACTTTATTGAGTTATATTGTACCAAAGTATTGTGTATTATTTATAACATATTAAGTTATCAATTGCGTAAATTGCGATATTGTTAACATTTATATTTCTAACATAATAAGTAATAACTAATTTAATTTAATTTAACAATTAATATAATTGATATACCTTTATACAAATATAATAATTTATGATATGTTTAATTATGTAAAACAGGTAGTCAATCTCTATTGATGAATATATAATAATATAATGTTTTATATTACTAATATATAGTATAAGTCTAAACAGTACTTTATGATAGACAACTATGACTATATTATGTTAATTAATAAACTGTTTAGCACTATTGGTTAATTCAATAATAATTTTCTTCACACACCATGTTTACTTAAGTGTAATTTATGTTTTTACAATATTCATGATCAACATCTCAAAAAAGTAATAATATTTTGATATATATAATAAATAATAATGTATATAACACTTAATATTCTAAAAGAATTTTGCGTACCACAGCTGTAATATAAAACAGTATTTATATAAGTTTTAATATTGTATAATATATTAAACAATACATATATACCACAAAACAGTTAACATACATATTAGTCACTTAACATTATAAAAGTAATGAATACAATTTAAAAAAATTTCAGAATCTGTGGAACATCATTAATATAGGCCATTATGGTTTTAATGTTAAACTGTGTCATTATTATTATTATTATATTTAAATTTAAACTATTTATTGTAAACCTATTTATTAAAATATTATAATTATGTATATTTTACACTGTATGTCTGTACCATACTGTATATTTAAAATAAAAAGTTAAAAATATAAAAGTTCTTTGAACAATTTTGAATTGGAATATTCAAATTGTACCAATTAGTAATTTAGTTTTTTGTTGTATTAATCATATTTTAAGTTAAATATAAATTCTTATGTAATTATATTTATTACAATAATTAGATAGAAAATACATTTATTATAAACTACAAAGGTACAAATTAACTTAATTTAAATTTATAGTATTTTTATAAACAATAGTTTGATTCTTACAATCTTAACAATAATTTAATGTTTCATTCCTCGCAATCATAATTAATTTCAAAAATGATAAAATTATTATTAAAATTAATCATTATTCAGTTGTGTAATTTCATCTATCTGAAACTGGTAATGACAAAATATATGTATGAACGGAAGAAAACATAATTGAGTAGTCCATGTTATACATTGATATCCTAGTTTATCTGGAACTTGAAAACCCTCTTTTGCTGACTATAAGAAACAAAAAAATACATTTAATTGTAATTCTTGTAAACATATATTTTTAAGTAACTGTAACATAGGTATTGCAAATTAAGTGTTATTTATTTATTATGATACCGTTTTGGAGGGTAAACAGTTATTTAACTAACATAGTAAACATATGTGTGTAGTTTGTATAATGTATTATGTGCCAAGTTGAGGTAATTTCTGATCTATAGACTTTAACGATACTGGATGAAACTTTGGGATGTGATTTTTAATAAATTGATGTTATAATAAGCTATTAAATGTTTATTAAAATACAACTTGTAACAGATGTCGGGTTCTTGGTATTAGGCTTAAATAATAATATCAGTTCAAGTTCAGATATATAATTCAGAGGCAATTTATTGACAAAGATTTTAATTTTTAGGTACAATAAATAATTTATGCATGATGTACTTACAGTATCAGTTAAAGAAGAAATATAAGTATTAAGTAGGTATTTTAGGTATCTATTTTAGATTCTGAATGGAGCGATGATTGTGTTGATTTTACAATGATGAAATATTTTATTTTATTTTTGTGTCATCATATTTTGGTGCAGTAAAAATGCCTAACATCTTTTCTACTTCAACATTAAAAATAATCTAGTTAGTACTTTGGAGGGTCAAAAGTAAAAAATTCCCAGAACTTTTCAAAAACATCAAGAAAAATAAACCAACAATTAAGGAAAAACTAAGATTTTTATGCAAAACAATTTTTAGAAAAAATCAATTTTGTGCTTTGGTGTAACTCTAAAAAATAAACTTAAATACATTAAAATGTTCAAAATATTTTGGAATTTTTTAATCTATTTAATATTTATAAACATAAGAAAATGTTGTCGTAATATAAAATCAAATCTATGGTAGGTTGTTATGGTACTTACGATCTATGGGTATAGTACCTACAAAGTTATAATTTGTAATCATATTATATCATCATTAATAATGTATCAATAATATTCTATCCCTTGGTAATATTGATATTTATACATTATTATAGGCATGTAAGTATAAACATACTTAGTATATGTAATTCATTGTTTACATAATTTTATACTTGATAGTTAACAGTATAATAATATAAACAATTTGATAGATACTCTTATTCGGTATTACAGTATAAAATTGAAAATTATTATCTCAAATTTTTCTTTTTATCATTTGTTTTTATGATGCTCCCTAAATTGATGGATGCCCCGAGAACTTGTCCCCTTTGCCTCCCCCTAGTACAACTATGATTGTATTGTAAATAAAAAAATTAGTATTAAGGTATACAACTTTTGTTCCTAAATTAAATATTATGTTTACAATTTTCACATAATTGCACACTTCAATAGAATTTTATTTAGTATTTTGTGTCATAAAGTTACCAGCAATGTCCCAAAATGAATCACATCCAATTGTCAGAACACTGAATTTCCAAACTTGTTATGTGTCTTTTCAAATTTAAATATGTTCAGATGCTCCGTACTATTAAAATTGGATACTGGTTCAGCAATATATTACCTATAAATTAAAAGTTTGTTAAAAATATGTCAGTGAACTATTTGTTTTCTCTCTGACCTATGAGTAACATAACAAATTTGTGTAGAGCAGATCCAATTTTGTAATGTTAGCTTTAATAAACATAAAGTAAAAATATTTTCTAAAGGTATATTTCTTTATATTTTATTTTTAAAGCAAGTTATGGGTATTTTAAGTACCTAATATAATGAATTTAACATAGTTATTTATTATTTATTTCTAGATAACTGGCTGAGCCCTTTGGACACAAATATAATTCTACACACATAATTAGATATATTATAATATAACCATTTAATATAATGATATCAGACAATATAATGTAGTCATAGCACCATACAGATAACTCACTATTAAATTAATAAATCAATAATATCCCATGAGGTGCCCACAATAATATTCTTACCTTTAAGTTTTCGTATTCAGGTTAATATTAATTATTAATGTTTTTATAACTTACTTGAATAATTGCAATATTTATAATGTATACTTGGCCTGTAGAATTGTCTTAAAGAAAATCAAATTCTCAAAAATTTTCAATAAATTGGCTTGACTTCCAAGTTCCTTGTAGTCGTAGGTACCTACATCATATTATTATATTTCAGTTTTGAAAACCATGATATAATAGGTACAATGTGTATCGTGTATTCGTGAGAACTAAAAACAGTAACAGTAGCAGTAAATCATTAAGTTACTTTCAGCAAATATTTAAAATTTTAGAGAACTCAGACAACTACTTACTTACGTGTGTCGTGTTTGAACTATTCAACTATGAGACGCGAGTTAGACAATAGAGTATAGACCATGGCTATAGACATTACAAAATGTCTGTAAACCAAAAAGTCTAAAACTACAAACTTATCAGTTATTATTGACCTAGCTAGACATTGATAAGAATCGGTACGATGTGTTGCCTATACAAGTCCCTAACATAATACGGTAATCGGAAAAGAAGTACCTATACCGATAAAAAAATAGTGAAAAACGTACTGACAATCTTTTTCGTGTACACTGTACAGTTCTACAGTTGTGCTTTGTAAAAAAAAATACAGAAATCGTTTGACTGATGTGCATTTGGACGATTTACTGCTGTTGTCAACATCAAATACAACCGTAGGGCTGCATATAGTATGCGGTTTACCGGTGAATTTACGAATATAGTATGCGGTCTGCCGCAAATAAATAAATTATCAATTATATCATAATATTATGGTATAATTGTTGTCAAAAACGATGAATATTGTGCATTATCTTAAATAATTTAAAAAAAAATGAATAAATAAAAAATTTGTTTGTCAAAATTATTGTTGTTTATGAAAAACAAATATAATAATAATAGGTAATAATTTATAAAAAAAAAAAAGGTGGGCAAGTGGGTGTCGCTCTGCCGTACAGTAGGTTACAAGTCTGTAACTGTATAATGTATAGTATTAAATTTGAATTCAATGATATAATATCATTGTATAAGAAAAACGATTCTGAGCGGAGATGTTATGTCAGTCTAGGTATAAGACATATTATTATATACATATCTATGATATTAAACAAAAAATTGACCTATAATAGGTAGGTACCTATAATAAATTCCAAATTAATCATATCACAATATCCATTAGGTACTTATAACGCATTATACATCAACAAAAACCGTGATACTATCATAGATATATAAATATAATAGTACACTTTAGAAGTTTCAAGTACCCACGAATAATATTATTCAATCACAACAAAATAACTAAAATAGTTATTCTAAGTTTTTTAAATATGTAATTTCGTTCAAATTTGAATTTAAAATGTCTGTAGAAAATAACTGTGTTCATATATTTTTCATAGGCGTGCGCAGACTTTTGGTTCCGGGGGTGCACACTAAAAATTTGGGCCCACAATAATTTTGAAAACAATTATAGATATAGTCAAATGTTTTAAAGATATCAAATGTACTAAAAATATTTATTTTATTTTATTATTCATTCTACCTAATAAACATTACATAACAATATATAGATATATACTCTTATAATGATAATCGACGTTTAAAAGGAACAACATTTTTGAATTCGTCAATGATTTCATTAATGTAATTTACTCTTAATTAATAATTAGGGCCCTAGTCGTTTTTGGTGAAGGGTACGGGGTGCTCAGGCACCCCCGGCACCCCATGTGCGCACGCCTATGATATTTTTTAGATTTTTTGGTTACAGTATGACCTATTTATGAGAACCTTTGTTTTAAATTTGCAATCCTTAGCTATAAAAACTGAACATTTTATAATTTATTAATTACAATGATTGATAATTTTCGAGATTTCGATACATTTTGTCAAAATTTCAACTTTAAATGCTTATAAAAAAAAATTGTGTATATGTATTTTCAATGTTTTTGAACTGATATTGTAACAATATCAGGAGTCTTGTATTACATTTTTACAGTTTTTGGCCCAACAGATAAAACTTAATTGATATTTATAGAAAAAAAAACTAAAAAAAAAATTGAAAACTGAAAATGTCCGTAAACAACTCAAAGAGAGTCAAAATTGTATGGTTCATAGAAAATGCTAATTTAAACATTCAGTGAAATTTCCATGTATCTACAGTTATTCGCTTTTGAATTAGGTACAACAAAATAAGGAAATCGCTACATGAGAAATCGAGTGAATATCCAATGTTGTAAAAATTTGAATTTCAAACGCTCATAAAAATTTAATTTGACTTTCTTATAGACGTGAGTATTTTAATTTTTTTTTTATACATCTAATTTTATAAGATTAAGTGCTCGTTATTTTTAAAAAGGTAATTACTCTTTTTATTTTCCATTTTAAGTAAATTAAATCAAATTAATTACGTTTTGTTACAATTTAAAGATAGATACCTAATATTATAAAATTCAAGTTTAAAAAAAAAAAATTTGACACCGAATACATACAATAATAGAAATAAATATTTTATTATTATACTTAATAGTTAACAAGATATATAAAATAAATACCTACAATTTTACTATGGATAAACTATATAGATACATCATTATAGACTAAAATTAATCGTACAACGCATGATAGGTATTATGAATTTTACATAATATTTTAAAATCTACAATGTTTTCTTACTTAACCGAAACCTATAACCTATTTAATCATAAAGTGAAATCAGCCATTACAACAATTTATTATAATAATATTTTTGAATATATGACATAATGTCTCAAAACAATTTAAATATTACAATTATTTTTAGATTCTGAGTGAAACGATGAATGTATTGATTTTACAATGATGTGTGTTTTTTTTTTTATTTTTTTATTTTTTTTTTTTTGTGTCTGTGTACACGATAAGTAGTCGAAATAATGCTTCGATTTTCGACTTCAGTATCTTGTTCGATTGGAAAGTGAATATCGTTGGTGCATTGGGGAGGTCAAAATTTAAAATTCCCAATAGTTTTCACAAGCGCCGGGAAAAACAACATAAAAATTAAGGAAAAACGGGAATTTTTACGCAAAATCAGTTTTTGACAAAATCGAATTTGGTTTTTGGTGTAACTTTAAAACAAATGACCGTAGATACATGAAATTTTCACTGGTTGTTTATATTTGCATTTTCTATACACGATAAAATTTTCAAAATATTTTGATTTATTTTGAACTGTTTAGGGACATTTTCATTTTCCATTTTTTTTTAGTTTTTTTTCTAAAAATATCAATAAAATTTTATTTGTTGGTTGCGAAAGCATGAAAATTTAATAGAAGGCTCCTAATATGTTGTTTCAAAGGCAGATGAAAAATATTAAAAATCCTTAGTCACAATTTTTTTTTATAAGCATTTAAAGTTCAAAAATTGACAAAATATGGAAAAATCACGAAAATTAGCAAATTATTTTGAGTTAAGAATTCGTAAAAATTTTTCTTTTTAAATCTAAGATTTGAAAATGAAACACAAGATTCCTTATAAGATTATCTACCTTTATCAATAAAAAAATCTCTACCGGACAATCAAATTAAATTTTTATGAGCGTTTGAAATTCAAATTTTTACAACATTGGATTTTCACTCGATTACTCATGTAGCGATTTCCTTATTTTGTTGCAATTCAAAAACGAACAACTGTAGATACATGAAAATTTCACTGAATGTTTAAATTAGCATTTTCTATACACCATACAATTTTGAAAATATTTTGACTCTTTTTGAGCTGTTTATGGACATTTACAGCTTTCAATTTTTTTTAGTTTTTTTTTCTACAAATATCAATAAAGTTTTATCTGTTGGGCCAAAAAGTGTAAAAATTTAATACAAGGCTCCTGATATATTGTTACAATAGCAGTTGAAAAATATTAAAAATACATAGGCAAAATTTTTTTTTATAAGCATTTAAAGATCAAATTTTGACAAAATTTATCAAAATCTCAAAAATTATCAATCATTGTAATTAATAAATTATAAAATGTTCAGTTTTTATAGCTAAGGATTACAAATTCAACACAAAGGTTCTCATAAATAGTTCATACTATAACCAAAAAATCCAAAAAATATATGAACACAGTTATTTTTTACAGACATTTTAAATTCAAATTTGGACGAAATTACATATTAAAAAACCTAGAATAACTATTTTAGTTATTTTGTTGTGATTGAATAATATTATTCGTGGGTACTTGAAACTTCTAAAGTGTACTATTATATATCTATGATAGTATCACGGTTTTTGTTGATGTATAACGCGTTATAAGTACCTAATGGATATTGTGATATGATTAATTTGGAATTCATTATAGGTCAATTTTTTTAATACCATAGACAGGGTTGGGCAAGATACTCAAAAAAAAGTATCATGATACATGATACATGATACATACATTTTGTGTATCAAGATACAAGATACAAGATACATTGTGAATGTAGAAAAGATACAAGATACAAGATACATGTATCTTTGATACATCAAAGATACATGATACTTTTATATTTCCAATCAAATTTTATTAATTATTAAACGTAAAACGTCTATACACAATTCACTATACCGTCTATACATAATAAATACATAATATTATTATTATACCTACATAATAATAGTATTTATAAATACTTATAAAGTCATAATTATATCAAATAATATAATAAGTCAATAGGTACACTGTACACATTATAATATAATAAGTCAATAGGTACACATTATACATTTATAACTAATACATCACATTGCCCGTAAACGGGCAGTTGACACAGTGACACAGTAACACTACCAGGGTTGGACTAGCCCACCGGGATACCGGGAAATTTCCCGGTGGGCCGCAGCAAAAAGGGGCCGTACTGGCGTACCGCCGTAACTATTAATAAATTATATTGGACCGCGAGTCCATGGTGGTTATCTTAATTTGATAAAAAAAAATTTATTTCAATCGTTATTTTATGGAATTTAATATTTAAATCAATTTAAATTGTTAAAAGGACAGAAATAATTATTGTATTATTATGAACAAAATTAAACTACCTAGTAGATGAAATTAATAATTTGATCCCGGATAATTTGCTAAATGTGCGGATACGTTAGAAAAAAACATTGTATGGTGAGAACCAAAATGAAACTGTTACTGAAACTGCTATTGACTTGTTTAAATTTAATGTTCATAACACAGCGATGGATACAGTGATTTGTAAACTAGAACAACGTTTTGCTAAACACGCTGAAATATGTTCAGATTTTACATGCTTAGATCCTCGTCAATTTTCAAAACCATTGCCCACAACTGCTCTTTTCAAACTTAGTAAAGTTCTTCGATTAGAAAATACTTCTATTTTAAGGGAAGAATTTCTAGATTTTACCAAAAAATGGGATAAGCTTAAATTAAATTTACCTGAAGTATATGCAAGTTATAGAAGTGATGAGGAAAATGAACTTCCAGAATTAGATTTAGAATGTTTGCAAGAAAATGAGTTTGAACAAAACCTATGCAAAACAAATATACGGTGTTTAAAATGTTTTCTTTGCTGTTTTAATGTATTATTTAAATATAGATTATATGTTAAAGCATATAGCAATTTATTTTTAGCCTATATGTATATTTCAACACTATCATGCACTCAGGTAGGCTGTGAAAAGAGTTTTTCTACCTTAAGTTTTATTAAAAACCTACTTAAAAACCGTCTATCGATGGAAAATCTGGATGCATGAATGTTAATGCATTTAAATAAAGATATTTTGGAAACATTAACATATGAAAACATTATTGAGGAAGTGATAAAACATAGCTCAGTATTCAAAAAAATGTTGGTTGTTTAAAAATATATATTACCTACCTACCTTTACAAAGAATTATTATTATTTTTATTAAATAATTTATGTATTCTGCTTTGATGAAATTTTTCATATTTTGTTTGACAATGTATTTATATTAATTGTTTTTTTATTATATTATATTTAAAAAAAAATAACTCATGACAAAGGCTAGTCATACACCTAACACAATATATTTTTTTTCTTGTAAGGGGGAGCTTATATTTATTTCCTTCTTATAAATTATATTTTTAGATAATTCACTATTAACTAACATTTTTTTTTATAATAGAGCTTGTCCCCTTAGGTTCAACTACGTGGCTGGTCAAAAGAAGCAGGGCCGCCAAAAAATAGAATTTCCCGGTACACATTTTGGGGCTAGTCCAACCCTGAACACTACAGACGACAGAACGAATAGAATGGTACAACAACGTGAATAGTATTCTGTAATTGCTTATCTTTACTTTTGATTTTATTTTCTATTTTATGTGGAAATACCTAAACGGTTACACTCATATCTAGGCAGCGGATTCATATTTTATGAGACTATTGATTATTGACACGGTCTGCGTGTGGGCTACGGTCATACGGGCGCCTTAATTTAATTTTATGTTTATCAGATTATCTTAAATTTATAAGATTGTGTGGTACATTTTTTCGCTATCGTTAATATTTCGGCTGGATTGCACCTGGACAATATTTTTCGTACAAATACAATCCGCGACGAAATTATTTTTACAATAATAGTATCTTGTATCTTTTGGCAAAAAAAGATACATGATACTAGTATAAAATGTATCAAGATACATGATACTTGATACTGTAAAATTATGTATCATGATACAAGATACAAGATACAATTGTATCTTTGATACGTATCTTTGATACATGTATCTTTGATACTGCCCAACCCTGACCATAGATAAGTATATAATAATATGTCTTATACATACACTGACATACCGTCACCGCTCAGAATCGTTTTTCTTATACAATGATATTATATCATTGAATTCAAATTTAATACCATCCATTATACAGTGACCCACTTGTAACCTACTGTACAGCAGAGCGACACCCACTTTTTTACTATGGAAGTATTATAATAAAATATAAAACCTATGTGGAAACCCTCAAAAGTGTTAATTTCCATATTTTTTGTAATAGTTGACTGTACTCATAAACATAGAAAACATGATTCTGTGTAGATGCGTTTTGTCTATGTTACGCGAGCGCCTAACACGAAACAAATATTCCCTGATATTCTCTTAATTTTATCTTTAAGGACCTAATTCAGTATTTAAGTACGGAGATTAGTTTTTTAGATATGTATTACTTATGCCGGATTTCATATGTTCACAATCACTAAACATTTAACGAGTGAATAGTGAGCAAACGGTCCCTTTTAAACTTGATTTAGCGGCCCATAAATTAATACATATTTCATGGAACTCAATCGGCATTAGTATTTAGATTTTTCAATAGATAAATAATAATTATCAATATTAATATGTTTTTCTTAAAGATGTACGGTAATATTATAATATACGGTGGCGGCAAAGGCGGGCGAAACGGCAAAGGAGGGCGAGGTGGAAAAGGCGGTGAAGGTGGCGACCGCGGCCGTGGTGGTGACCGCAGACGGGGAGGTGCCAGCAGTGGGGCACCCTCCACCAAGAAGTTTAGTGGGAGTAAGTATCAAATATAAGTAAATCATAAATAAAATATTGTTTATTAACTATAATTTTTTTTTAGAATGTGACCTGTGCCACGTAAAGGGGCATAAAGTATTAGCCTGCCCAAAGTTGAGTAAGTTTCAAGTTTTCAACACTGCATTTAATATACGTTTTTTAAAATTCCAAATTAATTAATTTTATGATATTTTAGTTTCTATGATGGCCATTGCAGAAGCGGCCACTTCTCGGCCGGATGTGGTTGATGGAGAGCCCGTGGCTGGTGGCGGTGAAGAGTTGGAGGCCGGTGGAGAGTCGGTGGACGGTGGCGAGACGGTGGACGGTGGCAACTAAAGTTGTAAAATAAACTCTTTAAAAAAAAAATGTTCTATTGTTTTTATTTATTTTCGTACAAAACCCATTTCCTTAGTTATTAGAGCTTACCTAAAACAAAAAAGCAGTAAAATGTTTAAATAGAGTATAAGTTATTAGTTATAATAAAGAGTTATCATGCACCCAATACCCATAATGGTACAATGGTAGGTACCTACTGTACATTGCAAAACACTAACACTGAATAAAAAAAAAACAATGTCAATAAACACAGACACACAGTAGTTGGTAATTATAAGGTGTATGATTTAGAATTTATGAACCTTAAATAAACTAATATATTATGATACAAAAAGATCAATTAATAAAGTGTGTAAGAAACTTAAAAACTTAACAACAAATCGTTATGTAACAAATGGTTTCATTGTTTTAATGTTTTTCATTGAGTTAATTGTTGAAAAATAATTGAATAGTTGTAATGTGATAGTATTATAATAAGGGTTGTAAGTGTACTTGAGCGATTTTTTGATTTTTTTTAAGCTTATATTATTGACACCTAAGATCTAACCACGTAACTACACATAATGCAGTACAATAGAATAAATAGAATATAAGTGGCGCAAATAGGTGGGGGGACTTGAGGGGGCTTAGCCCCCCCAAAAAAAAATCACTCAAAGCCCAAAAAATAATAGTATACCATTCATAAAAGTATGTACCTATAAATTATAATTAAAAAAAAAAATGTTTTAAGGCTTGAGCCCCCAACATTTTTTTCCTATTTGCGCCACTGGACCTTATACTAAGTATCATCAATGTAGTAACTTCCTACATTTTTTTACTTGCTGTTTTGGAAAGTGGGCAGCCAGAAAGCCAGCCCTTTTACAAAAATTATATCAAACACAGTGGCAGAACATACAAGTAATTTTTGAATATTACTTACACGCGCTACAAATTTGGAATAATATTCAAATAAACTTATATAGAATATACCTCATCAGAGAGGGTGAGATGAAGAAATTGCACTTCATGTGAGTTGGTTGAATGTATTTTAACTATTTGATTTATTCATATTATGTATTTATGTGAGATAGTTATGATAAAAAAAAACGTTGATTTTTTAAATAAATGTGTATTTTTATTGGTTTTTAATGATGATACTTTAATTAAGTATTCAATTTAAAACAATTTAATACATTGGACATTAAAAATGCTATCTACCGATAAACTATGGGATTACAAATTGAACACACTTTTTAATTCACAACTTAACTAAAGTTAATTTTTGCCCACATTTGCAGAATCGGAGTATAGGAGTATATTTGATAAAAAAACTTATTATTAATATTAATTATTATGATATACCATAGGCGTGTCTACGGTGGCAGCTTAGGGTGCCTGGGCTGCCCCTGCAATTTTTGAAAGCGGTCAACCGAGTCTTAAGTTAGAAGAGTTACAACATTTTTTTTTTTTTTTTAAACTTGATTTTTTTGTCTAATTACCAATTACCTAGATTGATTTCCTGACTTCCGAAATTGGGAAAAACCTACTATAACGACTTGAGACAGACGACGACGGTAGCGCATCTAGGTATTATTGATATTATTGTTGTATTATTTTTGATTTGTAGCTAGGAGGTGTAATC
This sequence comes from Macrosiphum euphorbiae, assembly GCA_949089665.1. Taxonomy (NCBI): domain Eukaryota; kingdom Metazoa; phylum Arthropoda; class Insecta; order Hemiptera; family Aphididae; genus Macrosiphum; species Macrosiphum euphorbiae. The sequence goes on along the minus strand of CARXXK010000001.1, from coordinate 140,501,246 downwards.
CAACTATCCAAGGCTGTAGATAAATAATATTTCTGAAGTTACTGTAGATTTTTCCGAAAAAAATTAAATCAGACTTTTTATCACTGTGCTTTTTTTCCGACTCCCAGTTCCGTCCGGCGACCGTCCCAAATAAAAATGTAACTATAGAAACTAGAAAGGTATAATACTAATTGCGTCCCAGGCATAATATTGGTTAGAAACTTATAAATTTAATATTTAAATTAAACAACGAAGCTTATTTGAATGATTGAATAAAAGAAATTTTGAATCAGGTAGTAGCAGATTTCCTTTTTTCAATCAACACAACGTTAAACTGAATATGCTCGTAAATAGATAACATTTATGAAGTATTAAATATTAATTAATTACATGGTGATTTATCACGACGTTTTTGAGTAAAAATGAAAATGAAAAATCAATATTTACAACAGATTAGAACAGGGGCGGAATTAGGGGGGGGGGTGTTTAGCGGGATAGACCCCCCCAAAACCAAATTCCTAAGTACGCCACTGTATTAGAATGTTCGTACGAATATTGTTCTGTAAAACGAACGTGAAGTTCATTACTTAGTAACACAAGTCACAAACACAATATTGAGTATTTAGTATTTACTATTTCGGTCTATTGCCGAATTGCCCACCCACCAGTACCGACCAAAGTGTCAAATAGAATAAAAATTAAAAATAAAAACCCTGACGGCTGAGGGGTAATTCCGTCAAATTATGTGCTATGTAACTATTAATTACCAACGGTTCAGTTTATCCGTGAATTCGCCGCGACCGCAGTCCTCACTCCTCGGGCCACAACCCATTCCCATAGATAGAGTGACAAATGAAAATACAGAAAACAACTAACACATCCACACAGGGCGCACTACCGCGGTACCGGCGAGCGTAGCGTATGCACTTTGCAGAAATTCAGTTATAAAAAAAAAAAAATAGTATTCTTGTCTATGGTTATGTACTATGCAGTATGCAGTATGCACTGCTGCAAGTTGCAACACACTAATATTGTCACATGAATATTTAATATTAATACACCATTACACAAGATATTCGGATCAAATACTGAACTTGAGACCTACACGGCTACACACCATATGGCTATATACCTACATGTTTATTATAATTTTAAGTTTTAAAAGTTAATAATTACACGACTGTTATACGTAATCACGTGCCTAAGTTAATAGTTTGGAGAGCTGCATAACAAAACGTGTAAGTACATAATATTGTATACTATAATAATGATCTTAATATATAATATGGTTTTAAGTAAATATTGTACATGTGTACATACCTATAAAATGCCTACCAATTATTACCTAGATGGGTGTTTTTGATAAAAATAATTAAATTAATTTGTTGACAGTGATAAAATAACTAATCATAAGTGTGATTTTTCGGTAGTCGCTCTACGCTTATAAAAAATATATTACATATTATATTATGACAATGACTCACACCAGTCACACCTGCAAATTGCAATCACACCTAGGTAACTAATTACTAAATAAATATATTCAGTAGGTACCTATCTAATTTATTCTTTTTATTTAATTTATTTTGTTACAGTTTGTTTGATGGATAGAATGCTGTAATAATCATCAATATCAGAGAAGTAATGAATAATATTTTTAAACGCTATATTGATGCAATGAAGTTCCTTAATCCTTACTAAATGAAAATAAACACTACCAGGGTAAGTAATTTAAATTAAATATTTATAATTGTTGTTTAGATTAATCACATTTTAATTTAGATTTGTTTGAATATGAGTTCGTTGGTCAAAACACTTAAATACCGAAAATAATTGTGCAGCATCTGATAGTTGCTTTTGGTAAAGTGGATTGGATTAATGCTCACAATATTTATGTTGGATACATAATGACAATACAAAATAGTATAGTAAGTTTATATATAGTCTATATTATATTTAAGTTTAAGAGTTAAGCATTATAAATTAGCCATAACTACAATTTAACCTGTTACAATGTGTAGTGTCCTAAGCTTGTACCTAATAATAACTAGATAAATACATTCAATATTATCTTCACAATTTGGAGGCGACAAAAAAAATTAATGTTCTATTAACAATTTCTATTTTTGAGTAGAAGGTTTTTAGTATTTTGTATTTTAAAATTACTTTACTACTACCAAAATATATTGTAAAAATAAATAAATATCTATAAGTTTAGTTATTTAGATTCAAATCGTGCAAACTGCAGTATGGATTGAAATTATAAGTATTAATCTGAATGTTGTTGTTATTGTTCATTAACTGTATGGTGTAGTCACCACCCATGGCCACCTTAAGATTTTTTTCTGTTGATTTATTCAATTTATTTATTTAATTTATTCTATATATTCTTTAGATTAATACCTACATAACTGTGATAAATAATACAAGTAGATTAATGAAATTATTAAATGCAAACAAATATGACAGAAACTTGTATTAAAAAAACAAATTACGTAATCTGAATAAATATATAAATAAAATCAACAATTTTTTAACAATATTATAAAATTAATAATCAACACTTGGTAATATTTAAGAGATAGATCTATGGGTTTTAAAATAAATAGAGTTTCATCAATACCACCTATATAAATTCAGAAGTACACATTTTTAATTCTTAAGATTTTGTTAAGTGATGAATGAAAAAATGACAAACAAGATATTGGAAAATATTATAACAATGTTCTCAACTTTTTTTTAATACTTTTTATCACCCATTTAATACATTGGTGTTGATGAATACAACAATAACCATAGTATCAAAAAAAAACGAAAAAATTACACTATTTTCAAATAAAATATAAATGACTGACCAGTGGCTATAGGTGGCGACTCCACCATACAAAAATAATATTATACTTTGGTATAAGTTATTAGAACTTCTGAAACAAACAATAATTATTAATTAATATTGGAAATATTAGAATATTAGAATCTTTTTTTTTATAGAATTCAACAAAATCAACAATGTCATTAATAGTTTTGTTTTTATTAATATCAATAAAATATGTTAAAACAAAATAAATATTCAAATTTTAGAAAACAAATTAGATAACAACCCTTAATGTTACATACATAAGCGTGTGCACGGGATGGGCTTGTTCATGGGCTATTCAGTGGTATAAGAATTCTGATTTTTGATTGTCCTATATCAACAAAATTAACAAGATTCTCTTAAATCTATAAAATATGCAAACAAAAAATGGTTCTATTTAATCGAGGATAAGATAAATTTTGGACATTATATCACAACCAATCAATTTGGACTTAAGGAATATAATATGCAAATGCATATAAATCCTAGCCCTACTCATGACTAGAAATATATATATTATACCTTAAAATTTAAACAGAATAGATAACAGTGTAACACTTAAAATATTTTTTTTCAAGTATCATTGGCCCACCCTGCCACTACGGGTTGCGCACACCTATGGTTACATACATGTATTAATCTTTGAGATGTTGAGCATATTATATAAAGCCTTTTTCAGTTTAATAAACAAATTAATATAGGTATACCAAAATAATAATGTAAAATGATCTCATTATGGGCAACAACAACTTTCATAAGTTGTTATCCTAAAATGACGTTATAGTTCACGTGTTGTCTCATCAAACAAACTAGTTATTAATATCATGTTAGTATTCCCTAACAAGTATAATAATGCATAATTTGTGACTTTTAGTGTCATAAAATAATATGCATTTTAAAAGGTATTATTCATCAGTATTATATTACAAAATTACATTTATTTTTGTAAAGTATTAATTTTAAAATTATTTTCAGCTTATGTAATTTGAGATTGGATAGTAAAATTACAAGCTGTATGGATGGATCAGAGTCAAATATTGTTTAATGGGATATGTGCAGAACTTGTGAATTGTTGTTCCTTTTTTCTGTGGTCAAATACATCAAGTCACAATGTCACATTATCCATCATATCATATCCTTTTAATAATAACAAAATCATACATTATCATAATATACTATTGTTACAAATGCTATGAATTAACTAATGTTAATTCTGTCTATGAACACAGCTGGTAGAACATGCAATATGTTTTAGTTATAAATTAGTATTCTATAGTTATTTGACTGTAAAATCTCAATAAGTAACGGAAAACAATTACTTTATATCAATTGTATGTTCATTAACTTTGTGTTTTAAGTATAATCAAAGAACTAAATTGAATTTTAATAATATTTTAATAAAAATTATGCCTGGACTTTGAGTTGAATGGGCATATTTATGAACAGAACCGTAGCAGGGTTTATCAAAAAATTTAACGGTAAAAATATTTTGACATGAAAACAAAATAAGACTGAAATTGTGAAATGTAATAAAATTAAAAACAAAATAAATTAACTTAACTTACTTCTTAAAATGAAAAATTAATTCATACATAAGTGTGTGACTCTGTATGGTGAAGATTTTCGTAAATTGCAAAACAACACCTGGTTAAATGGAACTGTGATTGACGCACTGCTATTGATTTATGTGAATAATGAAATTGGTTATATTCCTGCGGAAATAAGCAATACAATTTGGTCAAGTACCAAAGTTAAAGTAGCCAAATTTGATTGGACTAAATACTGTGTGTTATTTCTACCTATCAATCCTGAAGGTAATCATTGGACTTTATTTATTATGGACTTCATTTTGGGTTGTGTATTTTACTTTGATCCTCTGCGTCCAGAATCAGGTGACTTGTACTTACCTCGATTAAAAGAAATGTTGTTTTCAATGTGTGGTAATGGAAAAGCAAAATATTTGCTGCATAAAATGGTTCTTAAAAATATTGAGTATCCTTTACAGAATGATAGTAACAGTTGTGGAGTGTTTGTGTTGTATTATTGTAGTACATACAATCCAATGTTTACTCAGAGCTTTTCAAAGGAAGTTAATGTGAGTGATTTAAGAAATACATTGCAGAATCGATGTTTAATGTACTCTGATAATATCAGTGAAAGATGCCTTATGTGTGCACAAAATATAAAAGTAAGTTTTACTTGGATTAAGTGCAATACATGTGAGCGAAGAGTTCATAATGTGTGTGTAGGTGGTGTATGCTGCAAATTTATGACTAAGGAATTGAAAAATGAAAACTTCACTTGTATCTTATGCAATAAGTATATTAATTAAGTAGGTACCTATTTTATAATTACAAAATAATAAAGTACAAAATAAAAACTAATATAAAATAAAGATAAACAAACTAATACAATTCCTATTGTAAGTAATGAATGGTTGGTTACATAAGTTGGGTGTAATTTATAAATTACACGTAGAGTAAAATGGAATCTATTACCTAACATAAAATTGGGTACCTATGTAACTAAGTCATATCTTTAAAAGTGGGAATTAACTAGGTAGGTAGTAAAAATGTTTAAATTAAAAAAAAAAGTTAATAGTTTTAAAATTAACTTAAATTCAGAATGTAACCAGTTAAATTTATTATTTATTAACTATCAACTTTTGAGTTAGAACAATCTTGTGTTCACTTAACTTAGGTTATCTTGAGTTAATTATATTCATTAACATGCCCACAATTGCAAATCTTAGTGTTAACTCCACCATTGACGGTCCTCAGTCCGTATGAAAAAGGAGGAAGGGCGCTTTAAAGACATTTTTATTTTTTAATTGAAGTATTAAAAATTAATCATGCCTCTCGTGGTTTTAAAGTAATGTATTATTCTTTTAAATTGTTTTTAAATCTTAATATTATTTTCTATATTGTGTTTTTTTTTATTTTGAAGGGTATACCATACTGCCATTGTCCAACTGTGAAGAAGTAGGTAGCCAATTTTAATAGTGCAGATCTTCGAAGACCAGGATGTGTAGACGTGTATTGGAAAATGGCAAAATATACATAGTTCAGACTTTAGAAATTTAGTTAGAGATGATTTATGGAAATTGTATTCATTAATTTTTGGTCATTCAAAGTAGCTTTATGATAAACATTAGTGAAACCCTAATAAATGTATTATCTATCTAATAACTGTATTAAATATAATTAAATAAGATTTTATATTTAACTTATGATTAATACAGCAAATAACTAAATTACTAATTGGTACAATTTGAATATTCCAATTCAAAATTGTTCAAAAAACTTGGTATTTACATTTTTCTAAAACAAATAATAATTTGATAATAATAATAATAATAATAATAATGACACAGTTTAACACTTAAACCATAATAAGGATCAGTGGTGTTCCACAGATTCTGATTTTTTTTTAAACTGTATTCATTACTTTTATAATTTTTAATGACAAATATGTATGTAAACTATTTTGAGCTATTTATGCATTGTTTAATATACTATAAAATGTAAAAACTTATATAAATACTGTTTTATTTTACGGCTGTGTTACACAAAAATGTTATATAATATTAAGTGTTCAGACATTCAAAAAGGTTATGAATATATTAATATTATACATAAAATGTTATATACATTATTATTTATATTATTGGTACTAGAATATTATTACTTTTTTGAGATGTTGATCATGGTTAGTGTAAAAATATAAATTACACTTAAGTAAACGGGGGCTGTGAAGAAAATTAACCGATAGTGTTATACAGTTCATTAGTACATAATATAGTCAGAGTTGTCTATCATAAAGCACTATTAATTGTATGCGTATATTAAATATGCATTTATTATATTGGTATGATTGGTAGTAATTTGTTTTGAATTTAGCAATATAACTTCAGTTATATTTATACGAGATAAATATTTCAATTTTAATGACATTGAACATAAACAATAACGTATAATGATTTATTTCCATATTTAATTATTCAAATAATGAATTGTATATGTAAGATTGTTTATTTAAGTTCAATAAGCCGACATGTATGGCGTAGAGCCTAAGAGAATAATAATGAATAATAAATTAACAATCTTATATAATGCTTACCTGAAACTACCTAAACACATAAATAATACATAAGTATATAGTTTAATATGTTATTACTTTTTGTCTTACCAGTTACTATGTTAAGACTCATAAAACATAATCGACATAATCTAAATACCACATTACCACTGCCTAATAAATATACTAAGTAAAGTAGTACACAATATGATTGGAAATTTATGTCATTATATTATATTCAGTTGCAAGGCCACATCCAGAAATTTTTTTCGGAGGTGGGTCCATAACATGTATATTGTAATTTTATTGAATTTATATGTTTTGATATTTGGTTGAAAATAAGATATTACCCCCCCAGGTACGGCAATGGTCAGTTGTGGAATTGTATTTGTATATATTATAAATATTAAATATTTTTAAATTCAGCGGCCTGCGATAATGTTAATTGTTGTTTATTCCAAGCCAAACTGATATGATATTTTCATCCATGAAAGTGATATAAACCGTTTTTCTAGTGATATAAACCGTTTTTTTTTCTAGTGATATAAACCGTTTTTATTTACTGTCTGGTAAAATATAATAAACTTTGTCCTGGAAACACTGGTATAATATTGGTACCTTCCATTTCTTTGTTATCAATGGAAAATTTGAAAACATTGTGGCGACTATTATTCTAAACCGTGCGACTATTATTGCCGCAACATCTTTGATTATTGATAAACGTAAGAATGCGGCGTTTGTAATTTTGTATAAAAATTAAAAATCTGTTACTGTCTAGTAAGTTATATTCTTATACTTTTCTATGGTGTCTAGTCCTCAAGTCCCTGACCAGTGAGTAGCGTTGTAGTGTGTAGTTCGTGTGTTCACGTCGGACGTGTTTTAAGCCACTTAAAATTCAAATATGAAGCAGAGCAATAATAATCCTCATTTGGAAAAATGCAGAAAACTAGTTCGCACGCATCTCGATTTGGTATATTTGTCAACCGACAACTTGTAGAGTTATATTTCAAATAGATAACAATGTCTTATTTTTTATTAGCAATTATTCTCATCTGCATTATTTTGGGCTGATAAAGCAGCTACTTTAAGTCATTTTGATCCAAGAGACATTTATCAACTAGCTAGTTGCATGTTTTTGTTAAAACAATACCAAAGGGCGGTCATGCTGATAAAAAATAAAGGGTTGGATAAAGTAAGTAAAATTAGGTTACAAATAAATAAATAAATAACTTTTTATATTTGTAACTTTTAATAATTATTATTTTTGTTTTTTTTAAGACTGATATGTTATGTTATTACATGGTCTTAAGATGTTTGGTAGAAGCCAAAGACTACACAGAAGCAGCTAACATTATTAATTCTGAAATAAATCCAACATCATGTAATGTATCACTCCAACAACAAGATATGAAGTCTCATGATGGTTTGACTCATTTTAATGTCAGTATACAATATTAGGTATTTTGTTACTAACTATGCCGGGACACCTCTTTTTTTTGCATTTTTTTTTATTTGTGTTATCAGATATACTGAAAATGATTTTGTAGTAAAAATTGTCATTCGGACTTAGTTTCAATGTTATAATGAAGTCCATGATTTTGCAGTTTAGTGTTATTGCTAATAGGTGTAGGGAGTCATGCTCGTTACCACTTTTCACGGAAGGCGAAGAAGTAACTACTTGTGTTACTTTAACTGGCAAGGTTACGAGAGGTCCGTAGAGTTTTGCGCCCGGACCTGTTGTCTACCCGAAAATAATTTCAAAAATCATTATTAGATCTTATAGTATGGCAGAAAGACTATTAATAGCTATGTAAAATAAAGCATTGTAGAATGCTTCAAAATTGTAAATTAGGAAAGTTCATAAAGTTATACCTATAACTTAAAAACCAAGTTTGACCGACAAATTTTGATTGCACAATCGTTCTTAACTCGTTTAAAAACATATATTTCAAAATAAAAAATTTCATATTTGTTGACAAAAATGATTAATTAATGAACATTTTTATATTATTTAACTATTTTCTGGTCGTGGAGGGGGTGTTACAACCCCTAACCTCCCCACCTTGGTTATAGGCGGGTTAAAGTAGAATGCGTAAGAATTGCAAAACTTCTTTAGGCCATTACTTCGAAACCAAGTCTGGCCACCAAATTCTGACTTAACTAGCATTATTGGTATACATAATAACAAAAAAATTACGAAAAAAAAATTCCAAAAAAAAGATTTTCTGTAAAAAATAAAATTCCCAATTTTATTTTTATAACTAAGAATGACAATTTAAAAAAAAGTTATTTTTTAGGTTCAAAGTGCATTATTTTGTATTAAAGGAAAAATATATGAAGCATTAGATAACAGAAATTTTGCTACTGATTGTTATAGAGAAGCTTTGAGAAATGATGTACATTGTTATGATGCATTTCAAGCTCTTATCCAGCATCAAATGTTGACTTCATTTGAAGGTTGGTAGACAATTATAAACTAAATAAGCATTGTATTTATTATTAATAATTATTAATTTACTTCTAACACAAAATAAAGTTAATGTCTCTTTAGGTGGTGTAATTAACACTACTAATATAGAATATTAGATCTCTATAAGGGTATCATATTTTTATTATGTAATAATAAAATAGATAATGTTTTAAATCAGTAATCTAGCAAAACAATATTTGACTTGACTTGACTTGACTTTTATAGTTAAAAAAAATGTCCCACCAGAATCGTCTATATTTTGAACTCGATTTTAGTTTGGCTATTGTTTAAAAAGTTTGACTTTCCGAATAAACACAAAAATCTAAAGCTGGATTCAATTTTTTAAACTTGGAATGTTTCTAGGTGTCAACACTTATAATATTATATAAGGGTTTTAATCATATATAATAATTATGTTATTTTAAACTGCTTTTAGAACAAATGTTAATTCAGTCATTACCATGGAGTAATCACCCTAATGATTGCATTACAAAACCTTTATATGAAGTGCTATTAAAAAAATACCAAGAACCCAAATTAACTGGACCATTTTCACAATTTGATATACCTGTTGAATTAATAATGGATAATCTGGATATTCAAGAGGCTGAAGCTGAACGACATTATTATGCTTGTGCATACAAAGATTGTTTTCAAATTACTGAAAGTGTTTTAAAACAAGATCCATATCATCCTGAATGTTTACCAATACACATTGCTTGTCTAGTGGAATTGGAAAAATCAAACGGTATGGGATTATAAGTCTACAACTGTTGAATATTTAATTAATTTATCCTATTTCAATTTTTTTTTAGATCTATTTTATTTAGCACACAAATTGGTGGATCTTCAACCAGATCAAGCAATTGCATGGTTTGCTGTTGGGTGTTATTATTATCTTATAGGTATTTGGTAAATTATTTATTTGTGAAATGATAAGTTTTAATTTGTATCAAATTATAGGAAAACGAGATCAAAGTAGAAGATATTTAGGAAAAGCTACTAACCTTGATAACACTTTTGGCCCAGCTTGGTTAGCTTATGGTCATTCATTTGCTGTTGAAAATGAACATGATCAAGCAATGGCAGCTTATTTCAAAGCATCACAACTTTTAAAAGGGTTAGTATTTATTTTTGATTACAAAATAAGTACAGACATATGCATTAGGATTTTTTATATTTTTAGATGTCACTTGCCTCTTCTGTATATTGGTTTGGAGTGTTCGTTAACAAACAACATTATCATGGCTCAAAAGTATTTAAAAGAAGCTTTGGAAATTGCTCCAAACGATCCATTTGTATTACATGAATTAGGAGTTATTGCTTTTCAAAGCCATAGGTATGTTAAATAATTTTATGTTATATTATTATATGTATTAAGAGGATGTGATACCTGCATGTGTTGTCTCCGTCTTACAAGTGCTTATCATAACAAAATTTTACTCTGCAGCTCCCTTTAAATTAAAAATTAGATTAAATTGACCTCTTATAAAATCTAAAGGTAAGATTATTATCTAGACAACCTCATGAGCGTTTTATTATATTTTAATTTTTAAGCTAGTTATGAGTACTTTAAGATCAATAAACAATTTACAATTTTAAAATACTCATAGCTCGCTTAAAAATTAAAATATAATAAAAAGCTCATGAGGTTGTCTAGATAATAATCTTATCTTTAGATTTTATAAGAAGTCAATTTACTCTAATTTTCAAACTAACAGAGCTACACGTGTTTTGCTTTGCGTACAATTTGCTATGTTACGCACTTGTAAGATGGAGACAACACATGCGGGTATCACGTCCTCTTAATGTGTATGTAAAGTTACTACACTGAATTGTATAAACTATAAACTATTTTTAAAATGTACATTGTTTATAACTTAAAAAGTTAGTGCTTGTTTGTGATTACCCCGTAAAAAATGCATCATTAATCATAATTAAGTATTAGTTATTTATTAATACTTATCGGTGTTATTTTGACTCAGCTATATTGCCATTGGCCATTGCTATGGACAAAATGCTTCTTTATTTATGATAACTTGACAATGTATGGGGGAACAGGATCTTATTGAAAATAGTGAAGCCAAAAATCAGGGTCATGGGTTAGACCAACACTGAAAAAATTACTTGTAAATATAATTAATAAACATCATTTATATAAAGTATTTTTTTAATTTTTATTTATTCTTCAAGAAGATAATGGGCCCCACTGAACATATTAGTGTGGGGGCCCATGATAATACAATATTGAATATATTAAAACAAAATTAATTTTGAAAATACTTACTTTTTATTATATAATATTAATTATTAAGGTTTAAAATTAACTAGATCAAACTGTTAATTTACTATAGGTACTCCAAATTATGATATGATTTCTGTACAATTTATATTTTACTAAAAGTATAATTTATATTATGTACCTACCTATAGTGAATTAAATAAATATTTTTAAGCTTTAAAATGTAATTACTTTTACTTTCTTGATTTTTAATCAAGTAAATATGGTAATTGAAATGAAAAAAGTCTGAATTTTGAAAACTTCAAGAATTTGTGTTAAATAGGAAAATAATAAAAATGAAACTCAGTAATGATGAGTAAAGCTTCGATTATACTGAAAGAATTTATTAGCTAATACCTGGTGAATTAACTCGCTGCGACTAAAGTCTCTCAATGTAATCGGTCTAGTTGCTTACTCGCCGCGTATTGAATACTCTGCTCGTCCGCGATTAAAGTTGACGGTTGGGCTACTTTAGTCTCTAATCGCTGGTGTTTTTACACTCCAGAGAGTAAAATCGCTCAATGTAATCACCCCTAGATGGCAAAATCGCTAGTGTGCCTGTAAGTAGTGACTGGTAGCGAGTCAGCGAGTGAATTTAATCTCTCAATGTAATTGCACAGGTCAATAAGTGCTCAAACACGCTTGACTTTGTTCGCCAGCGACTAGTGAGTAAATTCGCTCAGTGTTATTTAATTTCAGGTTTTGGGAATTGTATATGTACTTTTTTTTTTTTTGAAAATAGTTGGCTTTATTTGAAAAATTACAATCTGTACAGTATGTACAATAAGGAATATTAATAATTTAAAAACAGTTGACAATGTATATTCACATGAGGAGGAAATCACACATTTGTGACATCTCTTAAAAATGATATTGACTTAAAATATTAATATAGATATAAATTAAAGACCTATAAGGTACAATAATTACATTTACGTATCTGGCTGTATATGTACTTAAAAATTATATTTTCAAATGAGAACCACCTTTTTATTTTTAAATCAAAATTTTAAGTACATGGTTTTTTTTGAAAATGTTGATGTACCTAGTTCGAAATTCAAAATTAAAGTACTAAGTAAGGTTGATACTATAATCGTGCTTAAAAGTATTAGAAAAACCTTTAATATAGATAAAATGTTTAGATTTAGTCTGCTGCTTATTATACAGTTTTTCTAACTGTAAAGTTTTAATAAATCAATATTATTGAATTTTGAAATCTTCAGACTTTTTTAAAATCCACAGTGCTTTATGTTAAATAACATAAAAATTAGTAGCTTTTTATTAAATTGTTGTTACTAAAAATGAGAAAAATATAAACTGCTTAACTAAAAGGGTTGTCCTTATTTGAACCTAATCTGATTGCAATAAGACACAAATTTAAAAAATCTTAAGTAGTTTCAGTATGGGTTTTTTAATTGTACTTAGAAATCCTTAAAATCAGAATTTGAGTAAATGCTGTTGATTAAAAATTTACTTGCTTTAATGTTTAACAGAGAAAGTTTAAAGTTTATTAATTATGACTGAAAACGAAAATAAAATACTTCTCAAATTTCAATCAAGCAATTGTTTTTCATTTCAACGGTGTAATATATTTATTTTAATGAATGATAGTTCTAATATTGTAAAAATACCATGGGTACCAACACAATTTATTGAATAAAAAAAAATAATGAATGATTATTTATAGATGACAAAAATTATATAGCCCAGTACACTTGTAGTACCTTTATCAAATAAAATGTATTACCAATGTTCTTATAGGACGTTTGACGGGGTTTTAGTCATAACAGTATTGTGTGATTATACGTTGTGGAAATTATAGGCTAAACATGTTCACTTATTAATGCTTATTTTAACATTTATATGTTATATTTCATTACCTTGGGCCTTAGTGTTATACATATTATAGTATATAAATGTTATACATTGAAATTTGAATTATACTTGAAAACAATACACTTTATTGACTATAAATATCAGTTTAAGAAGGTATTTTGTGCAGTGTTAAGGTGTAATGCCACCGGGAGGAGCACATATATTTTGCCATCTCTAACCCCCCTCCCACTCCCCAACACAATACTGACAATTACAAAAAAAAATCCTTTGTGAATAAAATGTACCTACCTATATAATGAAGATGCTTAGTCACATTGCTATTTGGATAAAATATTAGTGTTGGGCGAAGGTTTTTAGAATTTATATAATTCAATTATTATAATATATAATTCAATCACATGCTTAAAACTTAATCAATCATATAAAATATAATTTATGTTTAGTTTTGTGGCTATAAACTACAAAACATTCGATTTGTATGTGTAGAAAACAAATGATAATTTCGAAAAATTGTCCAGCTTAACTGTATACAGTACCAAGTAGAGAAAATCTATTGAGTATAGAAATTATTAATGACACATTTACTTACATTTTACTACCATAAAATGGAGCCAATGGTATACAAATAAAAGCACACATCAATACATCATTGTAAAACCAAAATATCCAAGGAGCTTAGCTTAGAATTTAAAATTGTCGATATTTTAATAACAACTTTGGTTTTTTTATATTCTGGAGACCTAATTTCACTCTTTTTAAAGACATTGTAATTATTAACAATTTCCAAATGGTGACGATTATAACTTTTAGAGCGTCAACAAATGGTCCACAGACTACAATATAGTGAGTACTGACCACTGAGTATCTAATGTGGTCTGTATAATATTAATAATCGAGGCTGGGATTGTATAGCACTTATAATTGCACAAATAACATTAAATATGGCAAAATATGTAATAAAACAACAAATTATGCAAAAATAGTTGGTATGAAATTAATTATGAGAACTTTTTAAAGTTAATAGTGAATATTGCTGATAGTTAACACATATTATTACCTACCCCAATAACTAAAATATATATATTCATCCATCATCTGCATAGACATATTGTATTTATACCAATCTACCTTATTTAGATCTCTGTTTATGTTATAACTGATAAGTATATAAAAAGTTTTATCATTATTAAAAATATATACGTATATATCATATTTCTTAATTAATTAGGTGGAATAAAACGGAAAATGTTATAATAATCTATAATTTAGGTGAAAGAATGCCACCTATAAATTATTTTACAATTTTGACGCCAAAGAAAATGCCCCACTATGCCCCCCATGAAACACGCCTCTGCCTAGCACCCTCTAAGTACTAGCCACCCTCTAAGTAATTCCTGAAAATCTCAGATTAAGATGTTTTTATTCATTGAAGTGATCAGAAAAAAAAACAATATCAACAATAATTACCATTGTATTATTTTATGAAACTTAAACCAAATTGTACTTGTTAAGTTAACATTAGTATTTTACATCATTACTATCAATTTTACTCTATTTTCAAGGTATAAAGAAGCTGAAAATAGGTTCCTTGAAGCACTTGAAAGAATTAAACAAATTAAACAACCTATAATAGCCAATAAATGGGAATCGCTTTTCAACAATTTGGGACATGTATATCGAAAGATGAAGAACTATGATAAAGCCCTAGAGTATCATAAACAAGTAAGAACCCTCATACAAAAATAACTTGTAAATTATTGTACATATTAATTTAAACTTTGATTGTTTTTAAGGCTTTAGTTATATCTCCTATGAACACATCTACATTAACATGTATTGGGTTTGTTCAGTCACTCAATAATAATTTTAGAGATGCTGTGGATACATTTCATAAGGCTTTGGGCCAAAAGCGAGAAGATACATTTAGTAGTACCATGTTAACATGCGTTTTGGAAATATGCATTGAAGATCCTCCTTTATTTAATGACTATTCAGATGAGGCAACAGAATCATTAAAACTTGAACTAAGCAAAAAACTACCGAAAACCAATAGATTGTTAAAAATGAATGATGATAATGACGTCATACTTCCATTCAGAAATCCTAATTTAAGACTCTGGAACAGAAGACTAAAAAAGAAAACTGAAGATACAAGTAGTAACGATCCTTTGGAAGACATCAGTAGTAACAATCCTACCGAAGAAAACAGTAGTAACAAAATTACTGAAGATACCAGTAGTAATACTAATATAGGTGATACTAGTTGTAATACCGTAGGAGATACTAGTAGTAGTGCAATGGTTATAGATTCTAGTTCAGCTGCTGATAATTCTAGCATTAATATGGACTTGTCAACAAATATGTCTGGAAATTCTGATAGTTCTAAGTAATATAGTCATTAAAAAAAAAAAAAAAAAAAAAAAATGGACATTTTTTTATATCTTACCTAATAAATAATTACTGAATTTTAAATTATAGATATTTATCTACCAAATATTTTATATTACAGAAATGAATATAGTTATAATTTTGATTACTGTTTGATGTATTTTGTATAATTTAATAAATATAAATTATTATTTACAGCAATAAAGCTGAATACTTATATAAAAGTGATATTTCTTCAATAATTAATATAGAATTTAAAATATTAGTAATATTAAGTTATATTAGTTTAACTAAAAACTTTTTAGTTTTGTCCAAATAACTTATTTACAGTAATACCTATTTGGTATAAAGCCAAAATACTGCTGGTCCCATGTTGAAATAACTATGGCTACTGTATCTTAGTAAACTTCCTAACGTTTATGAAGGAAAAAAACCCAATTACTAAATAGGTAAACATAAAATTCTTAGGCGTATGGTTATAATAAACAACATAAGTCAAGTTTTCAGGAAGGTTAAACAGAATCATTGACAATAAATGGGCTGATAATAAGTTTAATTTAATATTCAATGTACCAACTTTTATGTTAACTATTAAGTAGAACTTTAAAATCAATTCTTCATTATTTTTAAGTGACTTAAGATAATTGGATTTTTATTTTATATGCCTTACGTCTTGCGCTATCAAGAGATACATTAAAAATTATTACTAAACTTGACTTATGATATTGAGACCATTTTGAAACTATTTCTGTCAGATTCTCAATTCTTAACTAGACATACGTTCTATACCCAATATTTAAATGTGACTTAAAATGTTTAGACCAAAACAAATTTCACCAATTGTGAAGAATTATAATTGTGACTTACATGATAATCTGTACCAACAAAATATCAAAATGTTTGATTCCAATTACACAAATGGCAATTTTGACTTGTCTTTTATATACCATACACCAAAGAATTACTCTAAATACTCCCTTACAACACCATTTAGATGTAAAAAAAAATATTACCTAGGATTTTATCAGACTAGATAATTTTATTATAGCAGACATAAAACTTATAATGGAAGGGTTAAGAAAAAACACTAATTATAGTAAAAATAAATAAGTATATTTCGCAAAATTTATAAAGATATCATGCATTTTATAGTTTTTGTAATTAAATACAAATTTCAAGAATAACATTAATGTAACAAATAAAAAGTACTGTTGTTAGTAAAAACCCAGTAATAATAATCTTTTTGTTTGCCCATCATAAAAAAAAAAAATAATATTAATTAAATAATTATTTTAACAAAATTGTACTCTTAATACATTAATAATTTCTCAAAAGATAACAATAAAAAAAATAAGTGGTTAATTTTCATATTCATTGCTCCACTTCAAACCTGTAACAATTTTTATAAATTAATTAAATGCAAATTAAATAATATCAAAACTCCAAACTTACTGATGCGTAGGTGAAGAAAAACTGTTGTTATTAGGAGATGTAAATCTTGGTGGTGAGCTTATGCTAGTTGGAGTGTGTTTAGAATTTCGCATTAACGGACGATGTGTACTTAATGTAGTACTTGTATGTTTCCAATTCCAACAACCACGGCAATAGTAACGATAGCACAACTGATCTCTACAGAAGTACGGTCCAAGTTGAATGTTACAAACACTGCAAGCACTATCTTCCAAGTATGGATCAACCTGAATCTAAAAACATTACAATTAATAATATTTAATTAGAGTTAAAATATGTTTAACTTACCACTTTGCAAAACTTAGGAGTTTTAACTTCCACAAATGATGCAGCCACAGCTTTTGTATAGGATTGGTAAGTACTAAATGTTACTCTGCCTGAACCAATTGGATACTTATATTTGTCAGTATCAATTCCTATAAAACATAAATAAAAAGTATTAAAAATAAATAAAATGTTGTGGTTTAATCCAATATATTATATACCTGCATATGAAACATTGCCAAACAAATCATCCATAATTCTAAATAATCCTTGTGCATTCATCATTCCATGCAATGCACCCACAAATACAGTCCTGGTAGGATCTAACTTTTGAGAAGGATGTTTGACACAATTACTGTCATTGATAAGCCATGGAATTACTTGCACTTCTTTGCCTTTCATTTTTCGAGAAGAAATTTTGAAATAATAGTTTCCATTTGATCCTTTAGTACTAGACTCCAACAATTGTTTCACCATTTGATCAGATTGCATTATAACATAAACATAACCTTTCGGCTGATTAATGTTAGTTGATGTGCCTGGCCATTCAATTTTAACAGATCCAAATTGACCAAAAGCCATGATCAACCCATCTTCAGTTATGTCCCATGGTACACCTCCCAAAAATACTTTGCATGAATAATTCGGAGAGCTATGTACAATTTTAGGAAGTTGACCACTCCAAGTAAATACAGGATCCTTATGCAAGCCACCTAGAACAAAAATATATTTTATAAAATATTAATTTTATACACAATGTACCTACAGACACAAAAACTTCTAATACAATAATTATTGTTCACTGTATAATATATAAAATAAAAAATTATAAACACTTACTGAACGAATTGCGATTCAAAGTTCGATTTTCAATTTGGTTATTATTGCTATCATTTTTTGGTCTAGTAGGGGACCAAAATGGAGGTGGAGACCTCTTCTCATAAACAGGTGACTGACCAGCCGCTGGGGAACCATATCGGGAGGGATATTGACTTTGGTTAGCCAATAATGTGCTTAGCAAATTTTGAGTTTGATGATGTATATTATCACCAGCAGACAATCTCCCACTCGATATGCGTTGCATATTAGCCAAGTCTTGCTCAGTCAATGGAGATGAACCATAAGGATTAATATTACCTTGATTCTAAAAATAGAAAAATAATTCTTAGTATAAATTAAGTACCTATAGGCAGTAAAAAGTATATTAAATACATACTAATATATCAGATACAGCTTCCGGGCTGTTGGATATGTCCGAATCGTCGGGAGTATTAGATCTAGACCCAATCGTAAGATGCGAAATAAGAGGATCGCTACCATCACTAAATGTAGGCGAAATACGATACTGTTGTTGCGGGATTTGATAACCGCCGTAAGACGCAAACGATAAATCCAATTTCGGTCGGCGTAAATTTTTACGCCCGATGTCACAGACTTCTTCAGTTTGACCGACACTTCCAAAATCGGTCATATTTGACACACTTCTATCCGCGAGATATGGCAAATGAAGAGAGTTGCGTCTTAAATTTGCTAGCTGCTCCTACAAAAAAATATCAGTACGAAATTCCAATAAATTGATTTCAAATACTAATGCACTTGCGTAAAAAAAAAACAATTGATTATATTATATTAAAAAAAAGGAATGAATGCATAGCAACGATTACTGTCAGTATCAGTGCCAGAGAGATTAATGAAAATAAGTTTGCCATAGATAGAATATTAAACGATTAATAATTGTTTAATAAGAGTAAAAAGTATTGAACTCACCTGAGCTGTATATTGGCGTGTTGAATAATTAGGCACAGATTGACGACCAATCATTGAACTGCGAGGCGTACTTAGAGAAAAATACTCTGAAGAGTTCAAAGATTCGCCTAAAAATAAAAAACCATGAAATTTAAAAAAAAAAAAAAAAACAAATAAAAAAAAATAATATTTAAGTACTTACCAGAATTGTTTCTAGATGGACTTAGGCTTTGATCAGGTGAAGAAAAGAAACTATTGAAGTCCCTAGTACTTCTATCTTGACCCACGGAAGGAGAAGTAACTTCCGGCACGTCTTGGTTTTGAAAAATTGATAACTAAAATTTTATTTTAAAAATTGAGTATTGAAAAATAAAATTTTTTTTTACTAACGTATTATAAAAAAAAAAAAAAAAAACTAAAAATAAGTTAAAAAATATTAATTACTTACCCTTCTGAATGTAGACATGTTTGAAAGTTGAGTAGTAGAATAATAGTTTGAAAAATTAGAGATTCAAGAATGGATATGGAAATAAACGAGATTGATATAAAACCTAATTACGAACTTACGAATTTACGAACAATTAAAAACCGCGGATCTTAAAAAGCAGTAAGACCTACTCGACACTCGGCGACGAACTAACTACTAACTCGACTTAATCGCGGGCTCGGTCTATTCGAACTAGCTAGTTACTGCGCATCAGTCGTGCGCATCGCTTTGGGCGGCAACCTCTGATTGGTTGACGATCTGACAGACCGGCGAATCAAAAGGCATTACGGAGTACAATACACCTCTTTAATCTTTTTGTAGGACTGCGCAACACCTCTTGGAAATCGCCCGTATCTATTTTATTTTCTATAAAATATTATATTTTATTTTTAATAAAAATATTATATTTTTCATATCGTTAAATCGTTTAGGTTAGGTATATTTTTAATATATCATAGTACCCAATTTTCCCTTCTTTATTTTACAACAAAAACAGAGATTGTCCGAAGATTGGTATTTCCTATAATAGGTACCTACCAATATATACCTACCTATATAATATTAAATATGTTCGTAGGTACTAACTACTTACATACTAATATACTTAAATCACGGCATCTCGTATATTTGATTTAAAATTGTAATTAAAACAATAATTCAATAACTGCAAACATTATTATATCACGGTGGCTATGGAATTTTCACTGTATATAAATATTTTAAAATATGAGGTAGGTTTCTTTTTTCTTTTTTTTGGGAGGGGGGTATTGTCTTTTTTCAAGTTTTAAGACACAAATATTTAAAAACGGCTAAATTTATTAACCAAGATGCTAGGCCAAGGGGGGCTGACCCCTCTGACCCCCCTCCATTAAATCAGCCACTGCAAACAGATGTGTTACCTCTATAAACTGACAGATAGGAGGTACCCATATTATATTTAGTTTAAAAATGTAAAAATACCTCTATATAAAGCAAGACAGACCTCCCGAGTGGTGAGTCCTATCTTTATATTATAGGTATACCGTATAATATTACATTATTACTGAATACTGACTTCTTATACAACAGGAATCCTCATAGAATTATAGCTCTTGAAAGTCTATCCATATATAAGACTGAACTTTGCAGACATGTTTATTTTGGTTATTCTCAATGGTTATGTTCTGTGTAACTGTGTCCTGAATTGTTAACGATGATAGGTTTTCGAATTCCTTGACTATATAATACACGCACAATCTATATTTATTTGTCATTCCAAACCTTATAGGACAAATAGTGAAGCATTTTATCTTCCTCCCAGAGCTTTTTAATTAGCCAATACAATCTCATACACACTTGATTTTTTTAATTCTGCACCTGATAAGATGAACGTTGGTTGGAGTTAAATTTGAATTCAATGATACAATATCATTGTATGTACGAAAATCGATTCTGAGCGATCAGAACGGTCAACCTATAATATTATTACTATAGGTTTATTTTATGATATTATTTTAATTAAATAGTATACCTAATTTTATTTTATTATTATAGGTACCTAATTAGGCATTAGTATCTACTACAGTAGGTTAAATTTATTCTTGCCAAAAAGATTACATTTGAAAATGCGTCATAATTGTGTGCATAAAATATAATAACATACTCTAAGTCTCTAAAAGTTTCATATATCCACGAATAATATTACAACAAAAAAACTAAAATCGTTATTTTTGGTTTTAATGTGTAATTACGTCCAAATTTGAATTTAAGATGTCTCTAAAAAATAACTGTGCTTATATATTTTTTATTTTTTGGATACATTATGAGCTTATTATGATCTTTTTATTTTTGTTTTTACATTTAAATCATAAGTTATAAAAGTTGAACATTTTAACTTTTTGATTACAATAATTGATAATTTTCGAGATTTTGATCATTTTTGTACAAATTCGAACTTTAAATGATTATATCAAAGAATTGTGCTTATGTTTTTTTTACTATTTTTCAATTACTATTGTAAAAATATATATCAGGAGCCTTATTACCGATGTCTTAGGCCGCTCGGCCACTCAGTCTTCCATGAGAAATCTTGTACTAAATGTCTAAATGTTTATGATTTCCTAACTCAAATTCAAAATAATGTGCACATTTTTACATATTTTTACATATTTTTACATATTTTTTCAAAATTAGAAGAACTTTGGAATGCTTGTAAAAAAATGTTATAAATTGTGACTATGTATTTTTAATATTTTACAACTGCCATTGTAACAATATATTAGTGGTCATGTATTAAATTTTCAAGCTTTTTGACCCAACGAATACAGTTTTATTGACATCTATAAAAAACAAAATTATACAAATTGAAAACTAAAAATGTCCGTAAACCGCTCAAAACAAGTCAAAATATTTTGAATATTTTATGGTGTAAAGCAAATGCTAATATAAACATTCAGTATTTCAGACAAAACCAAAATCGAATATCTTCCATACATGGCCAATTAAATTTATAAAGGTATTATAATTTTCAATTTATTTTTTGTCAATAGTTTACAAATATTTAGTGTTTTCTCAAACTGGCTCATTACGTTCTTATTGGAGGTATACTATTTAGCTATAACGCTATATATATACCAACGTTTGGCGACTTATTTTACTAGTTTACCACCTCGTGTCCTCGTCGACCTATTTTAATTTTTACAGACATATTATAATGCTATGTTATTATAAATAAAATATATATAATATAATTTAATATTTATTTGTACTTTAAGTTTAAAATTTGTTAGATTGCCAAACGTCAGTAGATCACTATATCCACTATAATTATAATTATATCCAATCATAATATTTTCTGTAACCTGCATATTATATTGGCAACCATATAAATAATTCGATTTCCGTTTACATTCCATATGTGAGCTCATGTTTATAACGTGCATTTTTAAAAATAATGTATTAGTGTAACCCCTATATAGGTACATCGTGGTACGAAGGCATCATATGACCATTTAAAGTATCTATAGATACCAGCTATCATCTTATATAGTTTTGGCTGTACGATTGATTATAGTCAGTCCGCAACAAAGACATCTTCTTCTTATTGTGTAGATGAATATGTATAATCAGTGGCGTATCCAGGGGGGGGGGGGGTTAGGGGGTTGTAACCCCCCCCGAAAATTGTTAAATTATAACAACGTTATCATTAATAAATCATTTTAAGATAAAATTCCACAAAAATAAATTATAACCCCTCCCGAAAAAAAATTCTGGATACGCTACTGTGTATAATTAATCATAATTACTTAATGACAGCATCTATAAACGGCAAAATGAATATATGCACCCTTTAGATAATATTGATTATGAATTTCAAGTTTCATGAAAGATTGGTCCAGTGGTTTCGGAGGAGATAGCAATAACCTTTTAGCATTTGTATTTTATAAATTGAATATACCTGCAACATAGGGACATGCGTATTCATTCTTCATATACGTTATTGACGGATAAATATACTTATTAATTATACAATTCTTTGTTTATACTATTATACTTTTAACTAAACTATTATGATAATTGACAAAAATTAATACTGTATATACCTAGTACTATAAATTATAAATAATTATTACAGTAATCTCATTATCAGAATACTATTTTCTAAGAATGATTTTTTTTAAATAAAACCATGATAATATCGATCAATTAATATTTTTGAAAAAAAAATAGATTAATGACATTAACATACGATTGCTATTATAGTAACTACTTTATTCCTCTAAGAGCAGTGTTGGGAAAGTTCCTTTTAAAAAGGAACTCGTTCCCGTTCCTCGTTCCTACTGTAAGAAAGGAACTCGTTCCCGTTCCTCTTTCCTGTCCCGAAAAAAGAACGCGTTCCCGTTCCTTTTTAAAAAGGAACGCGTTCCCGTTCCTTCATGTTCCTTTTTTTGCAATTTGAGTGGTGGTCAATGGTGTATTTTGCGAACAATTTTTAAGTCAGAAATAATCGAACCGAGAGAGTTAACCGATTATTTCTGACTTAAAAATTTTTCGCAAAAAACACCATTGACCACCACTGAAATCGGTTAACTCACTCCCACAACGACCCGGAACACGACACGTAGTCGACCGACGGCGTCGCGGCTCAGTTTTGGCGCGGAAACACACTATATGCGCTTCATAAAATATACTGTGGCACTCAACGTGTTAAAAATAAATATATTTATATTTTTTTTTTTCATTATTTGAGGAACGGAAATTTTCGTTCAAGTTCCTTCAAAATAGGAACTCGTTCCCGTTCCTCGTTCCTATATTTTAAATGGAACGCGTTCCGAGCTTCGTTCCTATAAAAGGAACGCGTTCCTTCCCAACACTGTCTAAGAGTAGGTAGACGGTAGTTCACAATGTAGTTGTATGTATAATTACAATAATATGTATAATTTACGGCACTTTAAGTATGCAATTTAAATACATTGAAATACATGAAAATAATTTATGATTGGAGTTCATACAATAATACTTTGCATCAAATAGCAATATAGCATATATGTAAAATGGTCACACTGATTATGTCTTTTGATAGTATTATCAGTATTTTTATTTAATTTTTACGCGTGAACCTCTCCCCGCCAATCATGGAAAATGGACCAGTTTCTTGTTTACCAACAACCCCGAAAATGTCGAAAGCGAAGAAAGTAATCGAAGAAGCACTGGAAAATCAAAATCCAGAGTTGGATTTAGCGGACAAGGGGGTAGTCTCCTTCGAGGAGATGCCAGGACTCAGTAAGTGTACTAAATTTAAACATTTCCTTTTATGGAAACTTGTTTCTTATTTACAATCGCCTTATAAGGACATCTCTATCATCCTCCAATACTCCATAATGTTTCCCAATTATTATTCTGCAATATTATTTTTTATAAGTACAAGACTAGGTCTTTAAACAGATTTATCACTATCCAAAATGTAATGTATTAAAAAAACATAACATTATACCTATGTTAAATCCAAAAACATTTTTTATTCATAATTGTTTTCTAAAAACTAAAAATGCATTGATAAGGGGGACAACTAAGGGCCCGTTTTACAATCATAGTTTAAACTTCGGTTTTGCTTAACCCACTGATTTTATCGGCCGAATTCGTTCGTTTAACCTTAGTTTAACGATTGTAATACAGGCGTTAAGTTCAATCACTAAATCTGCATAATTCATTTGAAAAAAAAGTTTCTTATAATTCATACAAATGATTATTTTTTACATTTGATATTGTTAAAATGTGAAATGTTTAATAACATACCTACCTACCATTATTTATTTATTAAAAGTATGCCTATCGGCCAGCAGTGGTAGATGATTTTGGCGTGAGGAAGGATGGTGCTGATTTATTAACATTAGCTTGTTAAGCTTTGATCATTAGAAATATAATTTAAGGATTTAAGATTAATTTGTTACTTAAAAACATAAGCTAAAAATGTAATTTATAGGTTACAATTGTACCTAAATGAATAAATTGGTAAATATTTTTTTTTCAGTTTAGATTAAGGGTTACGTAATGGTTATATTTACATCTACACAATTAATAGCCATTGTAGCCAATTGAGACAAATCCCCTGATGGCTCTGTAGAATAACATAATTATTACAAAATGTATAAATATTAAAGTTTTAAATTAATATTTTTAATTTATCTATAAATGATCATACTCTATTTATTCAAATTATTTATTTTAGCCTAAAGCACAGTATAGTATTAATAAATACTCTACAGCTCTACCAAAACAATTATTTTATCTAAAGTTGTGAATAGATCTTCTATATTTTATCACTTAATAAAAATAATAATTATTATTCACATTATTTTCTTTATAAAAATATTAATAATATTATATTATTATTAAATATTTATATTGAAAAAAAAGGTCATAGGGAAATATAACCATATATCCCCTGTTTGCCTGCCCCTAATATGGGCTGGTTTTAACTCTGTGGAAATAATATGAATCATAATGGATAAATAATAACTAAAATATTTAATAAAACTGTACAAGTCATACTATCTTCAATACATGTAGCTATAGTGAAAATATTGCTGTAAATAAGTAATATGAATAACTATAAAAGAATACCTCATAGGCGGAAATGCATCAAAATTTCAATGGGGACTATCATTATTAACATCAATGTGAGCAGGACTTCGATCCTACAAAACTAATGTAGGGAGTTTGACGGACTTTTGGGGGTTAAGCCTCCTCAACCTCCCTCTAAGATTTCTGCCAATGGAATACCTGCTATTCATACTGAAATAAATAATTTAGAATGCATGTTGCCATGTTCCATTGTTCCTATCAGGGTCCCCTCTGGCTGTTAGACCTGGTCCTATAAGAGCCCATTGAAATGTATTTGTAATTTTTGAAATAAGAATACTTATTTTATACATAGTAGTTTTGTTATTTTAAGCTGTTTGGTTAACCATTTATTACCCTGAAATTGTGTATGTGATACTTTTATCACTTTTACTGGGTCGGATTTTTTTTGGAAATTTTATATAGCCGTACATTTAGTACAGGGGCCCAACATTTGATGTGGGGGGCCAGGTTCCCATTTTAAAACCCAGATTAAAAATATTTTGTTTTGTATAATATCTAACAATAATTTTTTTTGTTTGATTTCAGTTGATATGCATAATATTACTCGTATTACATTAAGTCACAATAAAATACAAAGTAAGTGCAGTTAATTGCTTGATTTAATTCATATGCTTAATTGAAATGGCTGATAAAGACTAAACTACATTAACATTTTATAGCCTTTAAAGTTTATTGAATGTTATAACAGTAAACAAGATTTTATTTTATAACCTTTGATATTAGACATTAGTTAGTAAAATGTTAGCATTTGCTTGTACAGCCAAAGCACACTCAAGAATATGACTTATGTAAATTATTGTTTAAAATGTTCATATAAAACATTGTTTTTAATTGGCAACTATTAATTTCTAGAAGTACCTCCCGGAATTGCAAATTTAACACAGTTAGAGATGTTAAATTTATTTAACAATCATATCGAAGAATTGCCAGTTTCTCTCTCATCTATGCCAAAATTACGTATATTAAATGTTGGGTAAGTTTAAATGATCCATTTACAATATAATATTGTTAAACCTTAAACATGATGTAATAGTTGTATGTTTTTCTAGAATGAATCGTTTGGACTCATTACCACGAGGTTTTGGAGCGTTTGCAGTTCTTGAAGTATTAGATCTAACATATAATAATTTAAGTGAAACCAGTTTGCCAGGAAATTTTTTCATGTTGGGTAATTATATACTAGTAAAATTATATCAATTCTTAAATTAAGAAAAAAACAAATATTTAAAAAATATATTTCTTATTTTTTAGAAACTTTACGTGCATTATACTTGGGCGATAATGATTTTGAGACTATACCACCTGAGATTGGACAGTTAAAAAATCTACAGATTGTAAGTTTAATACTCTGTAAATATTACATTTAACATGTCTTTATTTTATCTTTATTAGCGTTCTTAAATTTCTTTAAAAATAATTTTGAATAACATTTCCTTTTGTAGTTATTAAAATATCACGTTTATATATTTTTATCCATTTATATATTTCAATGTTTCCTTTTTCTTTTTTGCAGCTTGTTTTACGAGAAAATGATTTAATTGACATACCAAAAGAGATTGGTTATCTACCCAGATTACGTGAGTTACACATTCAAGCTAATCGACTTACAGTTTTACCACCAGAATTGGGTAATTTAGATTTGTTTGGAAATAAATCTGTATTGAGAATGGATTTTAATCCTTGGGTTGCTCCAATTGCTGACCAACTTCAAGTTGGAGTATCTCATGTAATTGATTACATAAGATCGGAAACCTACAGATAGTAAGTATTTAAATATATGGTAAAAAACAACCAAGGAATAAAAAAACCAAAACTATATTAAAGACATTAAAATATTAAATTAATTATATAATGAAGTGTGTATACATGTATACTTTAAAAGTTAAAAATATTATGGAAATAGTGCACAAAAAAATTAATATATATTTTGAAGGTTGGTCATACACCAATCAATAATTATTAATTTATCACCTTATTCAAACACAATCTACACTTTTTGGAAAGGTATCAAGTATCTTATTATTATTTATTTGTACACAGTTGTATTGTGAAATATTATTTGATTAACAACATATTAAATTATTATTATTTAATATTTTAATGTTTAGTCTAGTTTCGAGTAGTTTTGGTTTTTTTCTCTAGAATTTTATTCTCGGATCCATTTAACGTATATTTGTAACATAATATTAGTTAAGAGGACGCTACACGTCCATTTGTTATCTTCGTCTTACACTCTTACAAGTGCGTAACATAGCAAATTCACGCTCAGGAGAACGCGTTTAACTCCGTTAGTTTAAAAATTAGAATGAATCAATGAGTTTATTATGAAACTTGATGGTAAGTACATTATCTGTGTTTGTACGTGGGTTTTTTACGATCGTTAATTTTTTTAGTAAGTTATGAGTATGTAACATAGCGTAAATTAAAATTGGCTCATACCTCACTTATTAACTGAATTATTGTAAAAAAACCCTCATGCAAACACAGATAATGTACTTACCGTCAAGTTTCATAATAGGTCGATTCACTATTTCACTATAGTTTATAAGCTGAGTTAAATATGATCTGAGCGTAAATTTGCTGTGTCATGCACTTGTAAGACGAAGGCAAAAAATATGTGTAGCGACGTAGAGTCCTAAATCCCGAATAAAGAACTCGTTATTTACATCATATAATTTATATGATATAATATATAATATTATGGGTGATTGTGAATACTCGGCCAGAGGAAAAAAAATGTTCAAAAGGTCTATTCTAAACTCGCCCCAGGGTTTTTACAGGTCCAAATGATTTAGGTGTAAACTCGGCCCGAATAAAAATATACGTATAATATTTTTGAGAACCATTTAGCATTACCCAGAGGACCGTGAGGAGGTTATCATTACTCATTATCCTCCAAAAATTATTTTCATTTTCATATTATTGTTTATAATATGAAATTCGTTATATTAATGTAAAATTTAAGTAATATATTTTAGTATTAAAAAATATAAGTAAAATGTATTTGCAGAATAAATTATGTCATTATTATATTTTATTGGTCAAAATTATCGGGCCGAGCTTACAACCGACCTTTTTTTACTATCTTAAATTTCCGGGCCGATTTTAAAATCTACTTATTTTATTACCTAAAATTTCCGGGCCGAGTTTACAACAAAAAAGGGAACTACGGCCCCAGTTTACATTTGCCCAAATTATATTATATAATATTTTATACTTTTTTTAAATAATAATATTTTTTTGTAGTCTTCACAATCGGCATATTGCTGCTAGGGGTCCACCTCCGCCAAAACTCAATGATAAGACACGTAAGATTTCAAGGAATCGTCAATACAGCTAACTTTTTATGTAAATTAAGATGATCAAAATTAACTTAAGACTTCAGTCATGTAGTTTCCGAAATCACGAGACAATCGCCTACTAAAGTAAATAACTATAGGATCATAAGAACTACATAAATAATGCAATTTAATTAAAATTGTTTTAATATACCAATACTAAAATGTACCTACTTAATTCTCGCACAATTAATATTTTTATTTATGTCATTTAATTTTGTATTGTCAACCTTTTTTTGGTCCTTACCAGCTGCGGCTCCCTCAGCCCCTCCCCTAGATACGCCACTGCTTACCAGTTGTATTATGTAGGTGGTGAGTGAAATCATTTCGGAGCTTGTTCTTAACATAATATATAATCAATGATCATCAATGTTTGTTTTCTTTTTTTTACAAACTAACGATATTATCTAAATATATATTTTTTTATAAAGTCAATATAACATTGTAGGAAGAATAATATTAATTATTTAACGAGAAAAGTCATCCATTAATATATTTTTGAAAAAGTTTTATATTATTATTACACTATTTTTATATAATTTATTTCTAGAATTTAACTATGTTAATGCCTTAATGTTATACAATTTGTGTTATTATTATTTTGAAATAAAATAGTTCAAATTTATTAACCATAACAGTGTGTACATTCTGAATTATGCGTGTTTGCATTATTCGCGGCATGCGATCGGTAGGACAATGACACTACCTATGACAGTACGTGGGTATAAGTTTTAGTTTAATGCGATGATTCTGGTTGTTTTTTTTCTTCTCAACTATAATATTTTATTGATTTATATTTTATATAATATTTTAAAAATGAAAAGGAACTAATGTAAACCTCCGTTACTCGTAATCGGGAAATAGAAACCGTTCGTTGGTCGGATTACGACGTACAATTTTCCCGTTGTCCGCGTAATCGTCATTATCGCATAGACCGTCCCCTGTGCCCGAAAAGTCGTTTCTCGACGAAAATTCCACGAAGCGCCGTCTAGCCCAACCCCATGTACAATATATTCCTTCCGGCACGTGCCCGAAAACGCGAACACAAATAGAGCGCTTCTGGAAAACTGTATACAATGTCTGCGAATTTCCCGCCATCGACGACCTCGCGTCTGGCGCACACGTGGCGGCGGCGGCTGCCTTTTTGTCCTCGCATCCGACACGTGTGCGTCTGGCTCGAGGATTTTCGCGAACCGATCCCGTTAACAGATCGATTCCATCGCGATAAAGTATTACCTACATAATATTATTATACATGTCATTATATTCCGTATTGTACGAAATCGTGTTAGACACGGGCTCGCGATTTCTGCGAAGGGTTAGCTCACGGGGAGCGGGGTGGAGGACGACGATCGTCTCTTTACGGAATTATAATAATATTGTCTTACGTTCTATATTATATTATTATGCGAGCTGCCGCTCCGAAATTCCTCCGTAAATAAATGCGGGCGGGTCCGAATCCGCTGCAGTCGTAGCTGCTAAATTATTAAGTACCGTCAAAATAATAAACGATTGATTTTGCTGAAATAGCTGTACAATTCCCATAAACACGAAATCGCTTACGACCCGTGATGAAATAATATTATGACGGTATGATAATGTCAGCGCACTATTTGTTTTCTCTCTCTGTACCACAAAGACAAAACGCAGAATCATTTTTTCTATGTTTAAAATAACCTTACAGTAAAATCCCCCATTACAAAAGATAGAGAATAATATTTTTGTTGGAATGACATATCGAGTTTATATTTTATTGTTATTTGACTTTGTATTCGACTTTCAAAATAAACAAAAAAATATTGTAAATTTAAATTATGTTTAAATTGTTTTAAGACAATATTTAGACAAATCGATATGTCATTCTTTCGAAAATATTATTCACTATCTTTTTTGTAATGGGTGACGGTGAATTTACTCTAAGATTACTTAAAAACATAGAAAAAATGATTCTGGGTATATGCGTTTTGTATATTATGTTGAGCGTGTGCCAGAGAGATAAAACAAATGGTGCACTGACATCCTCTTATGCTTTAAAATATCATTATTCTTTATGATACTTGTTGATGAATGATGGTACCCTTATATTTTAGATTTTTAGCAATTTATCTGAAAGAAACTAGGGAATTATACGTCATAATATTATTTTTTTATTAAATTGCCTAATAAATTGTTTTTCAAACATATATATTATAATACCTGTACTTGGTATACAGAAATAATTATTATAATTGGTGTTACACCTAATTTCGGTTTTCGTTGGGTTATTTTTATAGTTAATCCAAGACTTGAAGTTTTTAAATATACAATATACATACCTAGGCATAATATTAATTTATGGTGATTTATTTATTTATTTATTCGTATGGAAATTTATGGTGATATTATTTTATGATAGACGATAACAATAGGTCATTGTTTTATGTTTTGATGCTAAATAAGTAAAAATGTACAACTTAATTTGGTGCAGCATTTATTTCTACAACATTAATTGATAATTAATAATCATGTGTAGTCTTCAATTATCTATTGGCTATTTAGAGAAATAAACAATATGCTTGGGTACCAAAAAAAATAATAAAAATAAGTTTCTACATCGGATTATCGGAATATTTAGTTTATAATATTGATCAAAATAATATACGTAATATAATTAATATAATTAATACTATTAAACACTACGGATTATTATGGAAACCCTGCAGACTGATGGCGATAACAAAAATAATTATGATTTAAATTGTAATGATTTAATAAGAAGACGTGTTATTGGGCAAATTATATGGCATAGTAATGCAATATTTACGTATATTAAGTGTAAAGTAAAATTTAAGATTGATTTACTATCTTAAATCGTGGTGTAAAGTATACCTGTGTACTAGTGTGTGTACAGTGTACCTTTTAGATATAATTAAATAATTCAACCATACAACTATTTATAAATAATTTTTAAATAATATTATAATGTAAAACGGTTTTAACAAATGATTTTATTTAAATCTATCATGTTGGTTTATATTTAGTTATACTATCGGTTCAAGATATTTATTTGTCATCTATATCCCATACCTGACGGCTATCGGGCTATAACAATCATAATATTAATTAAGGTTTATTTTCCACAATGAATTAATTCAAATCAAAGCAGAGGAATAATATATTGTTGGATGATGCTAATGTTGCTTGTGTTTTGTTAAGACATTTAAGACTAACATTAATTAATAGGTACACAACTATGAACTAAAAATTATAGTGATTATTTTAAAACCCCCATCACTCAGAGAAAAAATTATACATCATATAAGTGGGTACCTATCAACATATTACTGGCACTTGAATTCTTTATAAAAATGTAATTACAATATTTTAGTACGTGACCCGAAAATGATTCGTCCATACCCCTGACCCCTGCCCGCCCTGGATAGACGATCAGTTGTGTAATTATATTATAATCAACTTAATAAACAATTTAACAATTTTTTTTTTTTAATCACTCACTCCACCCAAAACAAAAATATTACACCACCACTTTATTCCATAATTATTGTGGTGATGGTATAATTATTAAATTTAATATTATTTATAAATGTATAATGAACTTGTTAAAATGCAATAATGCATCGATACCTATGACTTATAAATTAAATACATAATATGACACCTACACGTATGTCGTATACGAGGGTTTAGGATATTTCGCCGGCGAAATGTCCGGGTCCGAGTACCCATTATCAACATGTTTCTGTATTTCCAAAAATAGACAATAGTATATCGTAAATATTGAAAATAGCATGAACCATACACACAAACTGCTGTCATAATGTCATATAAGTCAAAACTCAAAAAACATGTCCGAAACTATGACCTACCAATCAAATAAATTATTATCGATGTCAACGTTTAGTAAAGATCATCATTAATTTCTTGAACCTCGAAAATTATTTTAAAATGGGTACAATATACAGATTATTATTTACACTAAATAAATAATAGAATATTAAATATTGATGTAATATTAAGTATTTTTACCATTAGATACTGTGCAATAGCGAGGTATTTGAAATAACATTTTAATAAATATAACAATAAAACTCATTTAAAATAATAAAATATTACAAATTGTGATAAATTATGAACAATGAAAACGAAAATAAGGTTTAATATTTTTGGACTATAATAACTATTTGTTAAAAGCTGATGAAAAATAAATCGAAAATAATATTAATTATATTTTTTTAATATACCTCCTCTAACAACCATTTTAAATATATTTTAATTATTACAACGCTTTTTAAATTTATCAAGACATTTAAAAAAATTGAATTTTGAACAATTCCTACAAATAATATAAAAATATTTTGTTAATGGTTCATAAGATAATTTTATGCGATTTTATATGTATTTGAACTTTTAAATAAATCAATTTTTATTTTTCAAAGATGCACTAAATAAATAATATGTACCCACTACCCAGGATAAAAATAATATTTCACCTCTGAGTATTTCTATCATCATGTCCCAAGGGTAAACCCATACAGACTCACAAAATAATTATTATAGTTTAAAAACTTTAATACTAATTAGTATTTATAGTACGTGTCAACGAAAGTTTCTAATATGTGGTATTGTGGTTGCTGTAATATGCACAGACTTATAGAAATATGACACATGACACCTATAATTGCAATCAAATAGGTTTGAACGAAGTTGGATTGTTTATTATTTCAAATTATATAGGTAGGTAGCTATTTTTTTCAAGTATATGTAACCCAACCATATGTCACCAACTAATAAACTAATTTTTATACTTAAGAATTTTTCGTAGTAATAGGGTTTTTTATTGGGATTATTTTTGTTTGGTTGCCATAAAACATGAAAAATCTACGTTCGTATTTAATAAAACCTGTGATGTCTGTTAATGTTGACTGAAAATAATGTTGTAACTCTAATAGTAGATACGCTATAAATACCTACTTACTAGGTATTACAATATCGCTTTTATTAATCAATATTCAATCTACATATTACTTTAAAAGTTTTATAAATATTATGGCAAGAGCTTCCTGTACGTAGTACGTAATATATAGGTACCTAATAAATTTATAAATGTGTATATTGAGTTCGGATTTGTCAGAGTTTAACAACGTCGATTATCAACGACATTGAATACGATTGCTCTTTCATTTTTAGAAACTTGTTGCTTAGAATTTAGTTGGATGACTTCTCCACGTCGAGTTGTAAATATGACCACAAGAACAGCCAGTACATAAAATAATTCTGCATTTAAAAATATGAGCTGCGATATGACTTATACCTAAGTAGGTACTTATACCATAGTATGTTTGTAAGCGTTTCATAAAGACGCGTATTTGGTGTTTGTTTATGTACAATAAAGTTATTCAATAGCTTGAATTGTCATCTATTATTTTGTGTACCTATACCATGGAAAGCCAGTTTATTATACATAATACACAACAAACACAAAATACGAGTCTTTATGAAGTAGTTTTCGTCTTTATCCCAAATACTTAATTCGAATTCGGATTCGATATTTTCTCGGGATGACGAACGAAAGTTTTGTGATGGTTTTGATTATATAGGACAGATAAAAGTTGTACACAAATATGCGGGTATAATGCAATAATGACACAAAAATATAGGTATTATTACGGGGTATGGCCTTTTAGATAGTGTGCGGTTCCATGTAAACAGAGTAAACGCGACAGACACAATTTCTTGAGGCCGGAGACAGCTGATATCTCTAGCTTAATAAAATTATACACACTGTCCGTCGAGTACCTACGACGCTTCTAGGAATAGGTAAGCCGTCGATCGTATAATATTATGTACCTACAACTTACAAGTATTTCATAATAGTATGTAATATGTAGGTATACCTAATTAAGTATCAAGTTAAACATGTTTTTCTGAAATATCATTATAGCGTTGTTCGAACGAAAAGATGATCAATTAACCGAAGTACATAATATATACATATTTTATAGTATTGTTATTTTGTTAAATTCTTGCAGGTGTTATATTGTGCGAATAATACGATCATAGATGTTGTGTTATTTGCAAGGTATAAAACAACATTTACTATATGCAGGCATGCAGCCTTTTTAAAAGCACATAATATTATGGGATTGTCGATTTAATATGAGAATAATACTATTGTCAATATAATATTATATCATGTTATTGCAATTTATTAATGGACAATGATATCACAATAAATAATGCGAATTGCGATTTCTAAAAAGTAAAAATTATTAAAAAAAAAAAAATGTATAAAGGCATAATGGTTCGTTAAATTCCAAGGCGATGATATAAAAAATAAAAATATCATAATTAGAACTTAAAACGTTTATAGATAAAATGTATTTTGGATAATTTTAAATTGCTATAAGTACGACTTATGAGGAATCTTGATTTTAATTTAAAAAATGATAATTTAAATATAATAGTGGTCCACTGTGTGGAATGTTTCTAGTTTCTACGATTAATATTTTTTTAATGAAATTTAAATAACAAGAATTGTTATTATAAAACAATCAAATAATTTAAAAATCCCTTATATTAGTAGACACTATAATGGCCACCTTGTAATTTGTACATATGTATTACTAAATCACAAAACTATAATATTATGTCGTCCATAAATTTCCAAATTTCCTCATCTACCTCGTCCTACAATAGGTATACATAACTACATATTAACCATTGAATATATTATAATCAATTCTTAATTATAATAATCAATGATATTGCATAAGACTTTATAGGAACTTTATGTATATTGTCATACAATTATTTTTATATATTATAATATGAATACCGACCCATCGGGAAGTTTCCCAATATTTAGATATCCAATCCACCCTGCGTTGGTATCTATACGGGTAGGTATTATATATATTACTATTATTGTATTTGAAAAAGTCTCCGAAAAATAAATTACAATTGTTAGGTTCCTACTTAATACTTGTTTTAATTAATTAATTAAATTTATTCTGAAAATTCTACCATATTCATAAATCATAAGCAATATGTGAGTAGGTAGGATTGGAAGGTGCCTATAATCTTTTTTTTATTCTTCTCTATTATATACAAAATGTCTGAACATAGCCATATATATGGATACCTATATTATAAAAGTGGTAATCAGTCAAAAAGTTTGATTTGAAAGAAGTGGATTTTTTATTGTTGGGCAAAAAGGGTCCGCGAGCACATTTTTCAATTAAGTTGGAAATTTCAAATTGTTTCAAATTTTCTTATACAATAATTATATTTTATTATTATTCCTTATATCAATAATATTCAAATATTATTGTATCTATTAAAAATTAAAAATAAATTAGTGCAAGTTTTAAAACAAAGGGATTTAAAATAATTTAGTTAAGTTAGGTTAATTATTGATTATAGTATTATAATTTATACTTTTAACTATTTAGTATTTTTATAATCAATGGTTTTATTAAACATAAAACAAATTACGATTACCTGTGCCTATATTATACTTAAAAATGCTTTTGTTCTCCACTCACCATTATAGGTAGGTATTAATTTTTGTACATACCTACCTAAACTGCTAAATTTTGAAGGTTTAATGTTTTTTTTCTGGGCCATACTTTTTCCTGACTAGTTCTATTTCATTAAATGATACATTTGCCTTATCTATCATCACTTCTTCGCGAAATTTTTCTATCAACTTCAAAATTATTAGATAACTATAATTATGTCCAATTAAATGTTCAAACCTATTGTTCCAGCTTTTGAAAACATTATTAATTGTACTGTGGACTGTGAATGTTGAAACCAGCGTTTGAAACCGAATAAAAATTTTCCTATTTAGGTTTCGGTCATTGGTATTAGGTACCTAATTATTGGTATCCAATATCGGTTTCAACGTTAAAGCCCTGGTTGAAACAAAAGGTTTCTATACTCGTTTTCAATATAAGTCTGGGCAAGACACCGACAATTAATGTTAAAAAAAATTCAAACATAAGATAATAATATACTATTGTGATATTGTACCATAGGCGTGACTAGACTGCCGCAGCGGCAACTTAGCTCATAACCTGCTATATCGTATTAGTTACTAATTAACTGAAAAAAGCCCTTTACATTCAATTATGTATTTTTACTTTTTATGCTTGGCAGCGTTGTAATATTGTATACTTGTATAGGTATAAGTATAAACCTCTATAACTGTTTAAGGAATAGATATTAAATATGAATACTATGCACCTATGTAATATTATGTATTACTTTAGCTGGTACTACCTATGTACTCTCCACATTGTATTATATTTTTCAAGGTTTAAACAGATTTATCGACAATTATAGAAAAAAAAAATAGAAATTGTAAAATGTCTATACATATAATATAGGTACCTAACTCAAAAACTGTGAAAATATTTGAAAATGTTATCACATGTATAAAATGCTAATAATATAAACGACGGACTAAGTGAGTCCGTGATATAAACATTTAGGGAAAATATCGAGTAGGTATATAGCTAGGTTATCTGTGGTTATTCGTTTTTGAGATGCACCAAAAAACAAATCGATTTCGTCGAAAACTGGTCTTGCGTGAAAATTTCTATTTTTCTTTCTTTTAGATTCTGAGTGAAACGATGAATGTATTGATTTTACAATGATGTGTGTTTTTTTTTTTATTTTTTTATTTTATTTTTTATTTTTATATTTATTTTTTTTGTGTCTGTGTACACGATAAGTAGTCGAAATAATGCTTCGATTTTCGACTTCAGTATCTTGTTCGATTGGAAAGTGAATATCGTTGGTGCATTGGGGAGGTCAAAATTTAAATTTCCCAGTAGTTTTCAAGAGCGCCGGGAAAAACAAAAGAAAAATTAAGGAAAAACGGGAATTTTTACGCAAAATCGATTTTTCAGAAAATTGAATTTGGTTTTTGGTGTAACTTTAAAACAAATGACCGTAGGTACATGCAATTTTCACTGGTTGTTTATATTTGCATCTTCTATACACGATAACATTTTCAAAATATTTTGATTTATTTTGAACAGTTTAGGGACATTTTCATTTTTAGTTTTTTTTTAGTTTTTTTTCTAGAAATATCAATAAAATTTTATTTGTTGGTTGCGAAAGCTTGAAAATTTAATAGAAGGCTCCTAATATATTGTTTCAAGGGCAGATGAAAAATATTAAAAATCCTTAGTCACAATTTTTTTTTATAAGCATTTAAAGTTCAAAAATTGACAAAATATGGAAAAATCACGAAAATTAGCAAATTATTTTGAGTTAAGAATTCGTAAAAATTTTTCTTTTTAAATCTAAGATTTGAAAATCTAATACAAGATTACTCATAAGATTGTCTACCTTTATCAATAAAAAAATCTCTACCGGAAAGTCAAATTAAATTTTTATGAGCGTTTGAAATTCAAATTTTTACAACATTGGATATTCACTCGATTTCTCATGTGGCAATTTCCTTTTTTTGTTGTTATTCAAAAACGAATAACTATAGATACATGAAAATTTCACTGAATGTTTATATTAGCATTTCCTATACACCATAGAATTTTGAAAATATTTTGACTCTTTTTGAGCTGTTTATGGACATTTACAGCTTTCAATTTTTTTTAGTTTTTTTTTCTATAAATATCAATAAAGTTTTATCTGTTGGGCCAAAAAGTGTAAAAATTTAATACAAGGCTCCTGATATATTGTTACAATAACAGTTGAAAAATATTAAAAATACATAGGCACAATTTTTTTTTATAAGCATTTAAACATCGAATTTTGACAGAATTTTTCAAAATCTTGAAAATTATTAACCATCGTAATTAATAAATTCTAAAATGTTCAGTTTTTATAGCTAAGGATTGAAAATTTAAAACAAGATTCTACGTAAGTAGTTAATTCTCTTACAGTCTTACCGAAAAATCTAAAAAAATTTCAATGTAACTGTAAAAGGATTAAGTCTATGTACCACAAGACCAGCTACGTATAATTAATAGGTAAGAACTACAGTTTTTTTCTGACTAACCTAATTTCATCACCATCATAGAAGCACAAATTATCAATACAAAAACTTCTATGATAATCGAGTACCATGTTACTTTTTTTGCATAATGAAGTATCTGAAATAAATAATTTATAGGATATTACAACTGAAATGAATATTATTATTACTCTTATTATTAGGTAGGTTTTTAATTTTATTTTTTTTAAACACTATTAGAATATTTCCTACCCTTGGGGCAGGGATAGGAAATAGTCATGAAATGGGCTGGGATTTCCACACTCTCCATGCAACTGCTGTGTTTTTTCCTATAACATAATTTAATATTATTAATATTATAGTTATATTAAATAATAAATATATTCATATTTAGTAGTTTTGTATGTTTAGGTAGATTATTTATGATAGAGGCCTATTTAATTAGTTAATATGATGATGATAGAATTCTAGTGTTAACACACATCAAACAAATAATTATATTAATAATCATGGATTTTTTTCCCAATAAAAATTGTTTATTAAAATTGATTACGAGTGTCAACATTAACTTGGTTCTACTTTCACCTGTTAAAATTAAAAATATTATTAATACCATGTTTACTTTATTTGTGATAAATACTACTTTTTGTACCTATGTATAATTGTTATACCTTTTCTGTTTGACGTGTGTCTAAATCTTAGATATAGACTTGATTGATACCTTTTTTGTACTTTTGAAATTGCAATCGTTGGTATCTCGAGTAATTGCCGACACTCGCGACGAAATAATATAAAATATCAAAATACTGGTTTTTTTGTATACCTGCTTATCTATAAGTTAGTTATCTACACTAACTCGTCGAGTACATATTTTTTTTAGATTCTGAGTGAAACGATGAATGTATTGATTTTACAATGATGTGTGTTTTTTTTTTATTTTTTTATTTTATTTTTTATTTTTATATTTATTTTTTTGTGTCTGTGTACACGATAAGTAGTCGAAATAATGCTTCGATTTTCGACTTCAGTATCTTGTTCGATTGGAAAGTGAATATCGTTGGTGCATTGGGGAGGTCAAAATTTAAATTTCCCAGTAGTTTTCAAGAGCGCCGGGAAAAACAAAAGAAAAATTAAGGAAAAACGGGAATTTTTACGCAAAATCGATTTTTCAGAAAATTGAATTTGGTTTTTGGTGTAACTTTAAAACAAATGACCGTAGGTACATGCAATTTTCACTGGTTGTTTATATTTGCATCTTCTATACACGATAACATTTTCAAAATATTTTGATTTATTTTGAACAGTTTAGGGACATTTTCATTTTTAGTTTTTTTTTAGTTTTTTTTCTAGAAATATCAATAAAATTTTATTTGTTGGTTGCGAAAGCTTGAAAATTTAATAGAAGGCTCCTAATATATTGTTTCAAGGGCAGATGAAAAATATTAAAAATCCTTAGTCACAATTTTTTTTTATAAGCATTTAAAGTTCAAAAATTGACAAAATATGGAAAAATCACGAAAATTAGCAAATTATTTTGAGTTAAGAATTCGTAAAAATTTTTCTTTTTAAATCTAAGATTTGAAAATCTAATACAAGATTACTCATAAGATTGTCTACCTTTATCAATAAAAAAATCTCTACCGGAAAGTCAAATTAAATTTTTATGAGCGTTTGAAATTCAAATTTTTACAACATTGGATATTCACTCGATTTCTCATGTGGCAATTTCCTTTTTTTGTTGTAATTAAAAAATGAATTACTGTAGATACATGAAAATTTCACTGAATGTTTATATTAGCATTTCCTATACACCATACAATTTTGAAAATATTTTGACTCTTTTTGAGCCGTTTACGGACATTTTCAGTTTTCAATTTTTTTAGTTTTTTTTTCTATAAATATTAATTAAGTTTTATCTGTTGGGCCAAAAAGTGTAAAAATTTAATACAAGGCTCCTGATATATTGTTACAATATCAGTTGAAAAATATTAAAAATACATAGGCACAATTTTTTTTTATAAGCATTTTAACATCGAATTTTGACAGAATTTTTCAAAATCTCGAAAATTATTAATCATCGTAATTAATAAATTATAAAATGTTCAGTTTTTATAGCTAAGGATTGAAAATTTAAAACAAGATTCCACGTAAGTAGTTAATTCTCTTACCGAAAAATCTAAAAAATATACAATCACAGTTTATTTTTATAGTCATTTTATGTTCAAATTTTGACGAAATTACATATTAAAAAACCTAGTTATTTTGTTGTGATTATATAATATTATTCGTTGGTACCTACTTGAAACTTCTAAAGTGTACTATTATATATATATGATAGTATCAGGGTTTGTTGTTGGTGTATAACGTGTTATTAGTACCTAATGGATATTGTGATAATGTGATATGATTAATTTGGAATTTATTATAGGTCAATTTTTTTTTAATACCATAGATATGTATATAATTTGTCTTAACCTAGACTGACATACCGTCTTCGCTCAGAATCGTTTTTCTTATACAATGATATTGTATCATTGAATTCAAATTTAATAGCATCAATTATACAGTGACCCACTTGTAACCTACTGTACAGCAGAGCGACATCCACTTACCCACCTTTTTTTTTGTTGTTTTTTTCAATTATTTTGAGAAATACTGGGAATTTTAAATGTAGACACTGAAGAGTATCAACTAGATTAAATAGTTGAAGATTGAAGCATTTTCATTAATAAGTAACTATGACAACAAAAACCTAAGCAAAAATCGGTCACATACAAAAAATCTTGTATCCAGCATTCCAGCCCTTAGATCATTTACTATGGATGGAGCCACAGCGTAATCAATACAAAAAAAACGTCGCAGAATTAGGTGCTGGATATCCTCATACGTAACGAGACTTCTCGCATATTTATCCTTAGATACCCATTGTACCTATGGATAATTATGCGAGGAGTTGCATCGCGCTTGCGCACATCGATCACCTAATTCAG
Organism: Macrosiphum euphorbiae; assembly: GCA_949089665.1. Taxonomy (NCBI): domain Eukaryota; kingdom Metazoa; phylum Arthropoda; class Insecta; order Hemiptera; family Aphididae; genus Macrosiphum; species Macrosiphum euphorbiae. The sequence continues at coordinate 140,458,955 of CARXXK010000001.1, read as the reverse complement.
CGACTTGTCGCTAACTCGGCAACAAAACCATAGGCTGTAGCTACAATGTAGCTGCTACATCCATAGTATATGATCTAAGATCCAGTCCAACTATATTTATGTTAAAAAAGACATATTGCAAAATCAATACATCATATTATCATTAAATACAATGTGTACATTTCACAGCTGATGTATAAAAACATATTTTTAACGTATTTTTAATTTTTATATATCTGTGGTAAATTTACTTTTAAGTCAATATAATTAATTGTAGAAAAAAAATTCAGAGTTAATATTATCTATATGGTCTATTCTTCTATTATCTATGGGTCTATTATTGTTTTATTATCATTATACATTTTATTTTTGTACAACCTCTTTGCGTCTTAGAAACATCAAACAGCTGATGAGTGATGCTATAATTTTGTTATCACTTATCAGCAGGGACTACATTTTGTCGGTGAAATATGGGCAATGATTGGGGCATATATACGCATTGCACTATCCAACTATCGGTGTATTGCTTAATCCTTGGTTAGTTAAAAAAAAACGTGCTCTTTTTAGTAAAAATAATATTTACAAAGTTCGTTCAACATTCTCATTAAATTTTTTAACATAAAATGTCAAAATTGACGAAATTTTTCGTTGGGAATCTGCCGTGGACAGTTAGCAGCCGAGAACTCCGTAAATACTTCGCATCATTCGGCCACGTTGCTACAGCAGACGTATTGTTCGACCACTCTACTGGTTTGTCAAAGGGCTACGGATTCGTTCAGTTTTCTACAACAGGTGGATACGAAAGTGTTTTAAACAATGACAAACATGAATTAGACGGGCAAACATTGATTCTTAAAACAGCTGATTTTCAATAATTGTCTTCTTACATGCAAAATTCCTGTTTTTTTTATAATAGACCTATTAGTATTTAATATAGTTGTATAAGTAATGGATTCTAAAAAATTATCTGATCAGTTTGACAAAGCCGTCTCTTTTATTTCTGGGTCTAATTTATCTGATGTTGACACACAGCTTAAATTGTATGGGTTTTATAAGCAAGCAATAGAAGGTATATGTACTCAACCAAAACCTCCAATATATGATCTAAAAGGTCGTAAAAAATGGTATGCCTGGTCTGAAATGGGTTCAATGTCTAAAGAAGAAGCTATGACCTCATACATAAATTTAGTAACCACAATAAATCCAAACATAGAAGCAGAAAAAACTGGATGGGTGACAGTAAGTACATTTGCCAATGACGAACTACCACTGTCAGAAAATGAAAAAACCATTAGTGATTGGGTTAAAGAAGGAGACTTAAACAAAATAAAGACTTTTATTGGCAACATAAATGTTCGTGATTGTATGGGAATGGCACCAATCCACTGGGCTTCAGATCGTGGAGATTTGGAAATTTTGAAATTTTTAGTGGAAAATCATTCAGCTGATGTCGATTTACAAGATTACACGGGCCAAACAGCTTTACATTACGCTGTATCTTGTAGTCATGAAGAGATATGTAAATATTTGGTTAGCATGGGTGCAACCATAGATATTCAAGATGAGGATGGATTTACTCCACTATTAATGTGTTCGGATGAAAATATAAAAACACTATTGTCAACAAATTAAATGTTTATACACAACTCTATATTTCTTTGTATATAATTATAATTACTATATTATGTTAAAACCAAATTAAAAATGATTGTATGTAAGAATAAAATTTAGTGAGTATTATGTAATATTTTTAAAATAAACAAATAAAAATCATTTTATTCATATTTTGAATGTTTTTTTTTTTTATTTTCATTAAATAAATAACAATACATAATAAATAATTTCAAAAAGTATGACCTCGATATGAGAAATTGTAAAAAGGTCAATAAAGTTACAAAGTTCAAGTTATAAAGTTTACATGATATCATTTAAAAAAAAAAACACAATGTTGGTACACGCCACACCATTTTCCATTTTGTATTTATCTTAACTATACTTAAGATGATTATAATATTAGGTGTCAATGTTAGTTATATATTTAACAATAATACCCTGAAAGTGAAAAATGCTAAATATAATATTATGAATAACACTTATAAAAATTCACAATCTAGGTTTACAATAGTCAATACAACTTAAATAGTTAAATGTTACAATTCAAATCAGAATTTAATTTGAATCGGTAGATAATATGGGTGTAAATGTATTCGCTTACAAATTGAACTTATAAATAAATTTTACATTTAAAAAAATTGGTTTTTTTATAAAATAGGTGGTAAAAAGTTATGCAAATAGTAGGTATATAATTTAAATAAATATCAACCATTGAGTAATACTAGGTATGTTTTGTTAGTAAACTTAACAATGTAGTCAATCTTGAAAAATAGTAAAACTTTCAAAAATTAAATTTTTGTTGTAACTTTAAGAATTGGTCTGGGGAGTTTGTCAAAAAAATTCATTGTTTAATATTAATAGCCAGCACTTTAATTCGTATTTGTAAAATATAGGTAGGTTGTTGTGGGAAACGTCATAATGATAGTATTAAATTATGCAGTAAAAAATTTAAAATGTTTATAAGTAAGTTAAGTTAAATCAGTTGGTCTGTTTGTAATTGTATGTAGGTCATTATCGAGTAGGTATTGTTTGTTTACAGAATACATTTTATTGTTTTTGTTGTTACAATTATGTGAGTGTATTATCTATTCAGTATATTTACAAAATTAAGTACCTACCTTTGAGTTAGGTTTCTAGATTAGTTATTGTTCAATTAAATATGTTGTATGTTTCAGTAAAATAACCAATGTCCAATGGTAACTAAGTGTAATTTGTCATACCAACAAGGCACAAATATTTATTTAAGCATCACACATCTATAATAAACCATAATAATATTTTATTATTGAAAAAATAAACAAAATATGTACCCCTAAATTATTGGGTACCTACAGCATTGGAATTGTTTCATAAAACAATATGAATTACATTGTACATAAATATAGTTGTGTTAAGTAGGTACGTAACTGTAAAAATGTCTAATAAACAAACTAAAATTAAAATGATGTGTTGTGATAGGTACTTAATTAATACTGAAGTGTGAAGTGTTAACTGTGAGGTAATATTGTTAATCTTTATTATGTAGGCAACTTGTGTCTAAAAGGCAGTTTTTGTTATGAGTTACAGTGGTTACATGAATTTTGAAAATCATAATAGTAAGTACGTTTTAATATTTTGTTTTTCATAATTTAAATTATATTATTATTTGTGATGCATAGTTTATTTTTATTTAATGTTATAATTAAATAACAAAAGTACAAATTATGATTGATATTATAATATGTTATATTCACAGCAATTTTTTCAGTGAACGTTTGTTTATAGTAGGTAAGTAGGTACCTATAACTTGATGTATTGGTGCATTGTATTTGTATTGTTGTACACATGTATAATGTATATAGTAAAAGTTAAAGTATTGGTATCAATGTTTGTATCAGATGTACATTGTTTAAGTATAAAATATAAGTAATAATGCATTGTTAGTTGTTTTGTGAAGTTAGGTTGTTGTTGTCAAGATGGTAGGATAATAGCAACTAACCAGTAGGGCTTAAAGTGCTTAAACTTAGTTTAGTTTAGTAACTTAGTTAGTTTTCGTCGTTTAGTTAGTTTAGTTTAGTAACTTAGTTAGTTTTTGTCAGTTCAAAAAAAAAGAAAAAAAATTGTTCATGTTTCAAAAAGTATTGTCGATGGTACTATGTAGTACCTATGTTCAAAACCTTTAACAGATTATTATGATTTAGTGATATCATAAAGGTAGGTATATATAGTCAATAAGTTGTCGTTGTTAGAGAGTATTAATAATTGCAGTAGGTCCCAAGTTTTTTTGTTTTATCCAAAAAATGTGTACACATAAATGGTTTTTATTATCCTCAAAGTTTGTCAAAGTATTAAAATTAAAATGTCTATGGTCAATGTATCATTTTCATTGGTATTTTCCCCAAAGTAATACTATACTAGCCGAGATTTATAGAGCAAATATCATTTTAATCAGTATTCAGTAGACATATTAGTTGTATAATACTAATATACTATACTATGTAGATATATTGTATAAAGTAAACAATTTTGTGTTTTCATTGGTAGTAAGTAGTAATCTAGCAAGTAGTCAAGTTAAGAGTACCTATTTCCTCCAAATTCATTCCAACAGGAAGTCCGAAGAAGAGTTGGTGAGCATTGCCGATTAGCATATGAAAAAAAAAAAGAAAGAAAAAGTTAAAATTATAAGTATATTAGTATAATATGTATGTATGTATAAAGTATATATGAATATATATTTGTATGTAAGTATGTTTGAATGTATGTTTATAATATAATATGCATCAATACATGTACTTTTGTATTTATGTTAGTATACCTGTATTTAGCCGCAGCTCGCAGTCCCGTTCAGAGAGATTTTGGGGCCTGGGGCAGAATCATGTAAGGGGCCCCTTTTTAATTTAAATTTTATTACAGGATCTTAAATCTAGGTACATATCACAAACAACAATATAAATAATATAATCTTTGTAGTTCATATGATAATGGTCCGTTCATTAATATTATTACAGTTTGTTATTATTTTTATTTATCATTTATATAGCCATAAAGTAGTTGTTAAAACTTAAATTTGAATCAGGTCGGGGATTTTCGATTAAATTAATTTTTTTTTTTGCAAGGGCTCATGGGGTCTCCATGATTATTTGGTCTTTGACCCAGAGACCCCACTTCTAGACAGGCCTGTATGTAGGTACCTATATATATATATTACAATAATGCATGTACTTATTTGTTTGTTGGCATGTATGTAATATGTATGTATGTATGCATAATTGTAAGTAGGTACCTATGTATATATTATATGTTATAGTATGTAATAGGCTTCAATTTATGCACAGATATGTATAGGTATCATGTGTGTAAGTAATATGTATGTTTGTTTGTACGTATGTGTATATACATCAAAATATATCAATATATGTAATACTAGGTATTTATTTTTTTTAAGTTTTTATTTAAAAAGCAATACTATAAATAATATTAATTTTGTATGGTATGCTTGTTAACTGTTAAGTATGTATTGGTTATTTGTGATTTGTATTATTTAGTTGTATAAAAAATCAATAGTTAATAATCAAACCTAATTTATATTGTTTATTATAATTTATAGTCATTGTTAAATGTTAAGTTGGATTTGTAATAAATAAAGAAACAAGTTTTTGATTTGTAGAAAAATATAATTTGTTAGTTATTCAGACTCAAGTTCAGTTGTACCTATCTGTTAATTATGAATGCAGTAGTTAAGTTGGTTGTTAAAAACTCTTTAGGAGTGGGATTGTGGAAATGTAAAGACCTAAAAATACCAAAAAAATGCTTTTATTCATAAAAAATTCAAAATAATGCACTGAAGTTTTTAAATTTAAGTACCTAATACCTATATACCTTATAGGTATTAATGTACTATGCACAGATGTATATTATAAATGTAGTAGGTTTCAACTTTCAGGTATAGTAACATTAATTATTTGGTACCTACCTACCTAAGTCTATTATGTCTGTAGTCAATGTTTATATATAGAATGTAACATATTTTCTAGTACAAAATAAAATATCAGTTGTGTTGATATTTGTGTGTATTAAGTTGTCATAGAATAACTTTATTCTATATAAATCCGTTACAATTTATAGCTTATATTTTATAACATAATAGGTACCTACCTACCTTATAATGTTATTAAAATAAGCTACCTTCTTTTTCAAATGTTATGTTTCTAAGTTGTAAGCTGTAAGTTGAGTTGTTTAGTATACTTTATGTTTTACTTTGTATTAATCTTATTATTCAGAATTACAATCTGAGTTGCCATTTCAAAGCCCTTTAATCCGGCTCTGAAGTCTGAATACCTTCATGCCAATACAAGTATAACTGTAATAGACGAGATTTCTGTAATATATTATTATTGATCTAAAACATATTATAACTTGTAATGCTTGTATTTGTTTTTGATATTAAAGCACGTCTTGATAATTCGACACTGCCCATTTGTATAACTGTATAAGTCAATATGTGTATAATATAGAATGCAGGTACTTGCTGCGTGGGCTGGTTAGTAAATAGTATAGGTAATATCATATTATATTATTATGTTGGTTGTTGGGTAGGTCGTAGGTAGGTAGTAATCAGTTAGTAGGTAGGTACCTACTTAACAATTTATAATTTATTGTATGGTATGATATTAAGAATAATCGTGATGTTGTTTGTTGCTACTTGTTGTAAGTAGGTGGTACTTACCCTAGGTGGTAGATACTTGTCTACTTGTAACAGGCTGGTTCAATGGTCTAGTACTCTAGTGTAGTAAAGTACGAGTGTATAGTTCAAATAGTTCAGTAGTTGTAAATGTAATTGTTAGGTACTTAATCAATCATACATTTTCGGAGATGTTGAACACATTAAAAATACTTTATAGATTTGTTATACTTGTAAATAGGTTAACTTTTAGAAAAGCACTTTTTTCCTGTTTCTACATAGCCACATAGGTATTTATTAATTTTATAATGTAGAGTATTGGGTAAATGTGTTGACCGTTTTCCGTCGGTTAGCCGTTAGGTTAGTCCTAAGTTACGTTTTATTTTGTTTATTTGATCGGGTTGTTAATTTGCAGAATTCTTAGCATTTTGAAAGTAATAAATAATAATAAATTGTTATATTTAGATATTTCTGTTAAGTATAAAATATTTAAATAAATTTGAGTGTCGTATGTTTCTTTTATTTGTATGTCAAATTATTGTCAACTGTCAAGTTAGATAATAGTAATAAGTTATTACTATTATCTAGTTATTACTAATAACCAATATAAATATAATTCAAATTGCTTATAGAAAACTTAAAAATGTAGTATCATTATATCTGTGTACTGGTACCTACCAATAATAATAATAACTGAAAAATGAATCGATATATTCTCTTCAATATTAAACACAATATTATGTAAATTATTGTTAATTTAATTAAAAAGTGAATAAACAGCTGCTGTTTAATTATATTTAATATAATTACGATCTCACTGTCAGACAGTATATATAGATATCCAGAATCCAGATCCATGAATATAATTTAAAACTGTAGTATGTATTTTATATTTAATACCTATGCACTATACTTATTAAGCTATTTGGATTATATCAATATTGAATATAATATCATTGTCATTATTTATTAGTCAACACTCAACAGTAATGTTACTGTTTTTGTTTATGTTGTAAAATGTAGGACGTAGGTTATATTTATAGCCATGTGCCCATGTCCACGTGTACTATTTATACATAGGTAAATAATAATTTACAGAGTGATTCTTAAATTCTTTCATCGGTAAACATTCATCAACTCGAATAATATCAACTGTTTAGAAATAAAATTCGTTTAATGACTTGAGATGCGATAACTTTATATTTCCAAAAACGTTAATATTTTTCGACATAATAATAGTTTATAGTGTTTAAAGAATCAAAAAGTTCTTCCTGCAATATATTATAATTGTATTAAATAATAATATTATTAGTCGTTAAAAAAGTTGTTCAAATGTAGATGTAAATGTTAAAATGTATAAAAGTATAAAAATTGGATACAAAATGTCGTTTTAGTTTTGTTTATGTCGATGGGCATTAGTTATATAATTTTTGTAGTTTGGTCGTGTAGATTAAGGCATAATATTATACCTATACGTTTGTAATTTTCCGTTCGGCGGCTGCTCGGTGAACGGAAAAAACAGGCTAGCATAGTGATATCATATTAAATTGTTAAATAATATTATGTAGTTAATGTAAATAATTAATGTGCATATTAGAGTGGTTTTCTTTTGAGCGAAATTGCTAAAATCACAAATCGTTTGTGTGAGATTCAGATGGACACCCTCGTTTGGGTGAGTTTATGTATATCGCCCGCCTTCATAATATCATACATAAACGTCTCTATGATAGAAAAGTCCAAGCAGGAAATATATGACAATGTGTAAAAAAAATGGAGCCATTGTAATATTATAATAGGTTAGACACGCGAAATGCATTATTTGTATATTATGTACCTACTAAGTATGTATGAATGTATATGATACCATATAGGTACGCTTTAAATTGATAAAAATGGCTCAAGTGGAAATCTACTTGCACATGTTAATGACCTTGCGACCCACTTTCTATCTAAGTTTTCATTTTTGCGTTCTATACACGGTCGGAAGGGGGAACTGGGATCAAAGTGAAAGCCCAAAGTGAAATTACAAAGTCAGTAAATTAACATTGACATGCGTGTGTAGATGAACTACCGAATTCTATATTACTATATTATGTATGTATAACGACATAACGTTATAACTACATATTATATTATATTGTTATTACTCTGTATAAAATTATAATACATTCATAAGGTAGCGAATAATGTCAAGGGTGATTCACCAAGCATGCTCAGTTTACTTTTAACCTTTAATAATAGACATTTTTGATCTTTTTAATTTTTAAGTATAATTATTTTCAAATTAAAATCTCCCTTTTTTCACGAAGATATCTAGGGACTTAGGGTGATAGCCGATAGGTAATTTTGTGACTTTTGAGACATATCTACTGTACATTAAACACTTTAAAAGTGTGGTGTGCAATACCTATTGAAATTATAATTAATTGTGGACTGTGGTCGTTTTAAATTAATTATAATGTAATATATAAAAATATGTAAAATGTAAAATGATGAGGTGCAGCCGTGCAGATCATCCATGTTGCTATAGGGAATAGGTATAAGACATATGTACATATGTCATATAATAAGTCCATGTAAAAATATGTAAATTGTAATTAGGAGTGAAAATGTCCGTTATTTCAAAATATATCTGGTTGTAGTCGTTGTAGGTATAAGGTTGTAGTATTATAGGTATAAAATTAAGCATAACATATAAAATATACCCATAACATAATTTGTTTGACTAATTATTACAGTTATTAGTTTATTACATATAATATTATATATTATGCAGTAATGTGAAGTCATATATTTCAAAATAATTTGTGTGTAGGCAAGTATGTCAAGTACTCAAGTAGGTATATAGTGAATAGTCATATAGTACCTATATACTCACATAGATTGTTATTCCATATTATATGTTTAGACTGAGACTTAGGTACATTAATTGTTGTGTTGTATTTGTTTGAGTTAAATTGGTAGGTACAATAGGATCTTAGACATCGATTGTGTAAAACTATTTACGTCATATAGTATGTATAGGAGTAAAATATAATAATGGTAGGTATATATAGTGGTAGTACAATAGTATATAATATAATAGTCATAAAGTCACGTATAACCGTATAGGTATAAATATATTGAGTTTATTTGTGTAAATATTATACCTATAGACAAATTTCATTAGGTATTAAGTCTTCAACACAATAAGTTTAAAAAAATATACATTTGTTTATACAGCAAGTACGAGTAAAGTAGAGTTAATATGTATATCTGCTATGTGTTTATGTACAATGTACAGTTACGTTAGTAAATAGTAAATACCGTTTTTGTATAAAATAAAAATCTACATGATTCGTAATGTATTGATTAGTATTGTTGATGTACACAAGTATATTAAGCACACGTTAAAGTTACATAATATTATGTTTATATTCATAATACACGATATTATAGTTATATAAAGTTCAAAGAAAAATAGCTGTTGTTAGTATAATATGGTGAAGTAATAAGTTGTATACTTGTTTGTTTGCAAATGTCGTAGTAGTAAAGGTATACATGAAATAAGTACAGTATACTGGCTATTATACAGTGTAGTATGTATCATGTTTATGTATAGTGCATTGAAAAACAGTTAAAATTTCAACTATGTATTTTTTGTTCAACAAAAAGTTAATTTGCCGGCCCTGCAGTTTTAAAAGTCCCACGGCGATATTTTTGTCAAACAATATTTTAGATGAAAACCGGTGGGGAAAAAGTATAGGGATTGCAAAAAATTATTTTATCACAGCCATGTTTAAAAAAAAAAAAAAAACAATAATTTATCTACAAAATAATGCACTTTAGCAAGTAACCTATAAGATACACTATAGCTTACACGCGTTTTTGATATAAATTATATATGTTTAAATATAGTAAAATATCGTTACAATATATTTATTTAAAATAATTTAGTTTTTAAATTGTAGTAATTAATTGATTAACTTAAAATATTGATTGAATAAATAAGTTATGTACAATGTAGTGGAATTATCTATCAAAAAGATCGTGGTTGTTGACTAATTTTTTTTGCACGAAATAATATAGAACTGCTACTGCAGTACCTACCTCGTCATATATAAATCGATGATAATCGATATAAGAGCGAAATGTTACATACCTTCATATGATGTCCGTATTATATACATCATATATATTTGTATTATACGAACAATTATTTATTAAGAAATAAAATGAGATTTGTTTGTTTTTGAAAATAAATGAAAATCCCATTTGGTCCACAATAAGGTAGTGTACAGCGAAAGCGAGACTGTTGCGATTTCCAAGGCGTTTCAAAACTGTAAAACAAAATCAACTTTAATCAACAATTAAAAAATTCATAACACATTAATTGTTATAATAACTAATATAAAAAGCGCACACCGCGAGTCCGTGACCAGTATCAGCTGCAGTCATCAATATATTTATTATACTTTAGTTTAATTAGTATTTTCGACCAATAACTGGTAATTATTGTTATTATTATAAATTATGATTAGCACAATAAACTAATCTTGACTGAGCAGCTGCCGTCGCCGCCGCAGCGTCGATGAATGGTGACGACTGAATGCCACGGCAAACCCACCCGCTGGTGTTTTATATACATGCTAATTTCGTATACGCATTTTTTTACTCATTATTTTCTTATTTGTCGTCTTTCGTTTTAACGAGCGATGACGGAAGAAAGCAGAGAAATCGTGAAACGTCAAATTTCACACCCGTCAAGACTCGAAAAGAAGAGAGGAGTGTGAGAGGGAGAGAGCAGAAAGAAAATGAATAGATATATTATACTATTATTTGTATTATTATATCACACAGTGCACACCAATGCGTAAACATTAAAAAAGCGCGCGCTTCTGATTTCACTATGATAGTATGATGCATAGTGCGTGTGAACCCAAAGGACCTTAAACAAACACTATACACACACACGCGCTGCAGCATACCCACTGCACAGATCACGCAAAATAAGTATAGTATATGTTGGCTTAGTGCCTCAAACATAATATTGTAGGTAGATATTGTTGATAGAGAAAGTCAATTGAACGCGGCAGAGATGAGAATCAAATACCTTTTATACATTTTCTTAGAGCTATGGTTTTTTATAGAGTTTAATTTATATAGGTACTGCAGCACTATGCCACTATACAATGACAAGATTATGTACCTATGTAAATATAGTGACATATAATTCTATAGAAACTACAAATTTTGACTGTTTGAAACGGTTTTGAGTGTACTAAAATACACACTTGTACATAGTAATAGTGTTATACATGTTAACTGCAGTTGCAATAAAGTTGCATACAAAATTGGTCAACTTAAAATGGTTTACAAAAACTTGATGCACCAATCATCGGTTACTACAACATGTTTAAGGTACCTAATGGCTAATGGACTATATTAGATTCACTATTCATTCGTTAGTAAATGTTAATGTTTAATAATTGTTTATGCCACCCAGCATTAATGTGGCATTAGTGCATTACCAAAAACACCTCACTGCGAGTATTTTAAAAGTTCTAACTACTCTACCGACTACCATCAACGACTGAACGTCGACTATTGGAACATAATTATTAATGTAATTTGGTCCCAGTCCTCAGAAGTCCATATAATAATTATTCACATATTAAACGTGGGTTGATATTAATGACAATTAGTAAATGTATACATAATACGTTATACGTATTAACTCATAATTATATTGTTCAGAGTCTACGAATAATAATATTAATGAGGGAGTGTTTGTCCTATTTCTATACGATTTACGTGCGTATACGTTTCGCATCTAATTATAATTAGGTAAACTCCTTATAGTTTATACGTACGAAAGACCGACACATAGGCAGAGACGGTGATGGATAATAAAAGTTTAACCCTTTAAAATAATCCCTTACTCCTCCTCCTCAAGTAATTTCTCGATGACTCGATTGATGAGGCAAAATTATTATTGTATAACTGTTCCTTCGTAACAGTTATTGAAACGATTTGTTATTATTTTAAACTTGGATTACATTTTAGTCTATTTTTGGGTTCAACATATGGTTTTTTTATAATTGATCCACCCGTCGTATCCGGAAATTAATCAATTCTAGGTATCCAAATAACAATGAAAAAGTTAAGTTAAACATAATTGTTATGTTTTTATATTATTGAAATATTGATAAAAATTATTTTAAATGATCAATAACACTGTAATGTATATTATACAGGTATAATTGCACAATAGGTACTATAATATCATACTAGAAATATTGAAAGGGGCCTATTTGAATATAAGTATGTACCTATATAATCTTTATTTAAAAATAATAAGCTCTCCATAAAATTGTAATAGGTAAGTCTATAATCTATAAACATCTAGCCCTATGGCCTGTGGACCGACGATACACGCGGGCACTACAACCATATAGACTACGTATAATACGTGATCATTACAAAGACCATTCTCCCATATGAATAATATTCAGATTTATGATAAATATGTTATATACAATAACTGCAGTTATATTATTATCGAGAGTCAAGACACGTTTTTTTAACGTGAGTATTAATTTCTTATCACGCATATGGTCTGTATAGGTATAGTCTGCACATGTGCTTATATAGAGAGTATTGGGATTAAGGTGACTGTGTGAGCCTTGGGGGTGAGCTTAACATTTCTAAAAAATAGTGTATAATTTAATATATATATATAGGTATACCTGCCTAACATGTATGATATACATCCATATTCTATTCTCTTCTCGCAGGAGGCGAAAGAGAAACGATTTAAAAAAAAAGAAAAACGGTCAAGCAGCATTGCATCCCCGGCTTATATAGAGAGTATTGGGATTAAGGTGACTGTGTGAGCCTTGGGGGTGAGCTTAACATTTCTAAAAAATAGTGTATAATTTAATATATATATATAGGTATACCTGCCTAACATGTATGATATACATCCATATTCTATTCTCTTCTCGCAGGAGGCGAAAGAGAAACGATTTAAAAAAAAAGAAAAACGGTCAAGCAGCATTGCATCCCCGGCGGATTATGTCATATTAAAGGAGATACGCGTATGTTTACTGTGGGAATTTTATTTATTTTTTTAACTCGGCGGACTTTCTCTCACCGCAACCGTGTTTACGTACAGGTAGATAAGTTGGTGGGTACGCGACATGCGTGTGTCTATATAGTATATACGCTCCAGCTGACGAATAAATAATAACCGTATGTATACATTTTATATACCGCAGCGCATTATCATAATATTCCCAGATACAGCAGCAGCCGCAAGCGGCAAACGGACCGGCGCCGCGCGCGATATGCGATCTCGCGAGGCGTGACATTCGCGAGATTTTTTTTTTTTAATTGATATTCAAATGGGCCGTGAAAGTTGAAATCGTTAACCTGCGCGCGCGTTCAAATCGTTTTAACGGCGGCGGCGACGGCGATGATGACGACTACGGGTGGCGGACGTACGCACGAAATATAAATGATCTAAAAATCATTTAACTGTGACATTATTATATCGTAACTTTCTATTATGCGCATGTACGCCTGTTATTTATACAGACGACCCACCATCATCCGGTTGTTCGGGATAACATTACATCGTAAACGCGACTGCAGCAGACGACGACGACGAGTTTTCCGTCAGTTTCCCGTGTTGGATTTTCACGTCGACATAGAAGAAAGGTGGCCGTAATTGCCTTTCACTCGTAATATCGAAGATTTTTTATTTTTCTCTTAACGACCGTCATCGTTATTCAATATAATATATCGATAAAAGCGTATAGGTATTAAGTATTTTGTGTACGCGTGTGTGTGTGTGTGTGGCGTGTACCTATTTAGATAGCATTGGGTTTAGAGGTCTGAGGTACTCGTCGTTGAGTTTTGGCAATTAACAATTATATATTTTCGATATTAATTTAATGCGGAAATTGAATAGAATATAGTATTCCTATATACTTTGAACACTCAAAATAATTACAGTAATTATTGTGTTATAACAATTTTGTTGTGAACTAACCCGAAAAGAAATATATATATTTTAATTGGTTTGAAAAAGAAAACTATATTAAATATTTTGATAATTTAATCGGTCTGAAACCAATATTTTTTCACCATTGTATTCTTTGTTGTTGTAGATTTAATTTTGCGTGGGTTTTTTTCAGTTTCAGTGAATTTTTGACAATGAAAATGTCTATATTATTTATAGAACGAATACTCAACCGAGTGCGCACTGATAAAACTGTCGGTTTATTTTCTAATAATATACACATGAATTATGAAAAAATTAATTCTCAATATTAATAAATCCCTCGACTGACATCGGCAAACATTAAAAAAATGAATGGAATAAATGTAATTAGGAATAAACTCGCTTTCTCGGAGCACCAAATTTATTATGGTACACGTCGTCATCGCTGTACTACGTCATTGGAACTCACGGATGTACATAAAATGCCTATACAAAACGCCGTCTTAATAAGTTTTGGTAGACGAAAACCACGTAAGTTTACGAGCAAGTATACCACAACAGGGACGGGTCGGAACCAAAAAATAATAATAAGATACCAATAATATTGATCAGAGATTTTCCGTATAAATACCATATTTTAATAATATTCTGACAGCATTTCGGTGCGACGCGCGTACCATCTAAACATGACATAAACGAGTTTCCCATTATACATTTCGAAAGTGTGCAAACGACATGCTTATGAAAAATGTATAAAATATATTTACACGCGCAAACAAATTATACTTGGGAAATGGTACTATTTTGTTTTATAGACAAATGAAAAATAACAAACCTCGTGCTCGCCCCGCCGCCGGTAACCGCGTCGCGGGCCGCTGTGATGCTGCCTCCGCTGTTGGGCCCATTGCGGCGGCTGTGGCGGCGGACGATGCTGTAGAGGCGCGCACGACGGTCATTGCGATTTTTTCCTGTGCAGCTTGTCGTTCTGCTTCATCGTCGATATGGCGTTCACCGAGCCGAACAGTATTTTGGCGGTGACCTGGACGCGTCGCGGTTGGGCGGCCGGACTGTCGCCGGCACCTCCACCACCGCCGGCCGACGACGGACCGTAACCGCCGCACGCACCGTTCATACACTTGGTGGGACCGTTGTTGTTCACGTCACCACCCGTCGACCGGGTCGGGGAACCGTCCGGCACCCTGGTCTTGGACGAACCTTTGGATATCTGTTCATAGACAAAACAAACGAAAACAAAAAGAATCAGTAAATTGGCTTCTGATCGAATATATATGTGTAGACTAGCGTTAGCACGATTCAAAAAAATCTGAATGTCACAAAGGGGTATACAGAGCGGGGGAGCTAGGGCGTGGTGTTTGGTCTCAACAGTTGAGTCAACACGGTGTTGACCATTATTTCCGTTCACGATAAGCAATTTCATATTATATTAGGTATATCATTTTTGTGTCCGATAATAAACATGTGAAATAATAATAATCGTAGCCCCCCTACATGCGTAAAATAATCCTAGATCCGCTCCTCATCAACACCGTGCTGAGCAAGGTGTACATATTATTATGATGGTATTTAAATCTGGGTCCCGGCTAAATCCTCAAACATACGTCCCATTCAAGCGTTCCAAAATATAACTCTCCTCATCTCTACTGCAGCCCCCCTCTCGGTGAATGAACTAGCAATGCTACATTTTAAGCGTTTTTAAACGAAACTTAGTACTTACATATTGAATACTTACTAACCACCCAATTAAAACGATATTTTCAAAATTGTATCCCCGATACTAGTAAATTAAAAAGAAATTTCAATCTATTATTAATACTCGGACTAAGTAAACACATAATTGTATTCTCTCCTATACACCAGCTGCAGCTAGATAACATTAAACTCTAAACTTATACGTGGGATATTACCGATTAATAGTGATGACTTCCCATATTAAGGGATTCACGTTCCGGATGTATTTTGATATTTGATATCAAATAATAACTTATTGCACTTGTGTGTTTTAAATCGATTTTCTCTCTCATATAAAAAAAAAAGATTAAATATGTAATCGAACCACGATAACTCGAATTTTTTTTTGGCCCATTCAAGTGATAAATAAGTCGCATTTGAGACTTATTTGAGGGATAAATAACTCGAATTCATTTTTATTCCTCTTGTCTACTGAGATTCGAGTTATCGAGACTCGATATTATAATATTATAGGTATTGCACGCGAAACGCAGAAGACTCCTGAAAACCGCGATATATTTGAAAATAATCTCTGCACACAATGAAAAAAGCGTACACTAGTTTTTTTTTTTCGGGCTCTCATCTCGACCTTGAAAGTTTATAGCTATATTATTATTATTATCACGAACCTACTTGCGCGAATGTGCCGCAAACGAAAGCCGACCCGTTGGTTTTTGCTCAAATACGAAATTCAGTGTTTTTGACCCCGCACGACGGAGAAAGCCGTCATCGTACACTGCAGCGGTATACGGCACGATCAAACGCCCCTGCGGCGTTTATAAACATCGTCGTCCCGCACACGTGTATTAGGTTTATAACGTCATGTGCGTATGTGCGCTGCAGTATGCGTGTAAGCGTGCGTGTGCGTGTCGGCTATTTGTACAGCGACGCGCGGGGACGACCGGATAGAGCTGGTATAATAATATTATATTATTATAAACTTAACCCGACGCGCGTACACGAACAGTATTATTATACAAGTAATAATAATTTTCGTTTTTTAATGATTTATTATTAAAGCTGTTAATGGGGGGGGGGGATGGATATTTATTTTGGTAATATAGCACCGGGTGATCCAGATAATCACTGTTCAAACGAGTAGTTTTTGAACTATTTGACTCGAGGATAATATAGATTTAGAAGATAATGTAATATAATATAATATTATATGGGTGGTATATGATGATTTGCAAGTTATAATAGGTAATTATAATACTGCTATAATAAATATTAGAGATTCTAAATTTTAATTACTCGGAAACTACCTGTTTGAATTTAAATATTTAGATTCATCGACAGTTTCAAAAATAATCTCACTCCTAACAGTTTACGGATAAGTAAAAAGGTTGATTATCGTTTGACAAAAATTTAAGTCTGTGCCGCTACATGCCTACATCCGCGTATTCATGCGTATACAAATCATAAACGGTTGGAAATGCGGCACTCGTACTATACTCATATTATTTTACTTGGGAAAATACCAAAAGTCAGAGATTGAATAAATTCATAATTACTTTAAAGGAAAAAAAATCGTGGTAAACACGCTTAGTCACAGTTATTTTATCTAAATATGCAATGTACATAAACTTATAATATTTATAACTTCATGCATTTATACGACACCGCAAATGAAAATCACCCGACGCAGATCGTTCAGAGCATATATTATAATATATCATGTATAAACACACGACCGACGAATAAGGTCATCGTCGAACTCGAACACTCGAACGTTTTGAACGCGTACGATGTTTTTAATTATGCTACCATGCCTATTGCCTACTATAATATTATGTTGTGTGGACTGTGGTGTATACCTAATAATAATATAATCATATCATAATATCCAAACTATTTTTTCTCTCCTCGGTAACTCAGTATATATATATTTATAATATTATAATACATGTATTATATATTTGTATACAGGCAGGTTGGTATTATGACGGTTACGATAAATACCTATTATGAATATTATAAACGAGCGACAAGTTTTGTTCACCGTTTGCATCGTCGTCTACGTCCGAGTAGCAGCACGAATCGGGCCAAGGATTTTAAACACGAGAGTGCCTAGTGCCTACCTGCCGCCTTCCTCTTGTGCAGCCTATGGTTTCCATCAGTTTTTAACGCGTAACCGTATATACTATATAATATAATAATAATACGCGTTTACGTGTAAAGTTTAATTAAAGTTATCCGTGGATTAGTAGTCATGAGTGACAAGGCTTTTATAATACTGGTTGCACGTTTCGTTATTTTATATACTACTATGTTATAATATATAAGTACACTTCGTTTCTCAGAATAATGCAGTGAAAATCATAACATCGAAACGTTTTTAAAAGCAATATTATTATTTACCGAGCTGCACTACTATATACGCACACAAGTGCTGCATACGAAATTCACCAAAACCGATAACAATAATAATTGCACCTATATATATTATTAAATTATACGCAGAGCCTATATACCAGAGGATTCGGCAATTTCGCGCCGAAATTTAATTATTTAATTTTTGTCACGTATAGGTTAGCCTACCGCAGTGACAGGTATTAGAAAATTAAAAAAAATAACAACGCCACTACCTACTTAGATGTATATTAGGTATTCAATAAAACTTTCATGTAAGGAACTTCCATTCAAGAAAATGTTCTATTAAAATTTTTTGTTTAACGAAATATTTTTTTGAAAACCAAAACAAATTAAGGAATCATAATATATATAATATTATATGATTCCTTTTAATGAATGTCTCTATAATATACGATTTTTTAATTTTGCCAGTATGATGAGACTTCTTAACATGGAAGTTTCAATGCATATATTATATAAGCCAGTGGTGTAATTTAAATTTAAATTTGTCAAAACTATAATATTTCTGTGCAGCAGTGCACAAACTGCAAGCTTTGCAATCTCGAATTTATCCATTTTTCAGGCCGACCAATTCAAGAAGTGGGCCAAAATCCTAAATCCCAATAATATTTGATTTTAAATACACAAATCTAAACCTCGCGAGGTCCAAGTGACGCCACCGATAGATACGCTGATACGCATTTGCATTTCCGAAAACACTTAATTTACAAAAACTTATATACATAATAGTAGATAAGACTAGATAAGACATAGCAGGTATATTTTTCGCGCTATACGCTGTTTTCGGCTTTTACTCACCATATTTTGTATGGATGTGGACGCGTTGTGTGAATGAATTAATGGATCGGGTGACGTCAAACCGTTGTCATCGGTGATGGACCGGGCTCAAATCTCGGGCAGTGACGACGGCCGCAGCTATACAGTGGTCCGCACAGGCGTTGCTATGCGCGCGTTCGAGTCGAAAAACGGAAAATATACCACCGTGAACGGTTGCAATTAACGTTTTCGGGCGTTACGTGAAGGGTAACGCGGACGCAAAACGATATTATTATGTATAGACGATTTTTATTGTGGACGTGACCCAGTTGCAGGTTACTCGTGACCCGCGCCCGTGTTGCAGCAGTCGTCTGGTCGATGTACCGTCGTGTTTCGTTTGTAGTTTAAATTATAATAATAATTATTGTGCCTCTTATTCGATTCGGCGGCCACAGGCAGACCTCTTTATTGTAATAATAAATATTTAATTATAATATAATATATTATTATGATCGACTCAGCGACGACGGTAAAGTTGCGTGTGATGGTTGTCAGCGACGGCAGCGGTGCAGGCGATCGGCCGTGTGGGCATGTCGCGCGAGAGTACCGTGGTCTTATACGACGACAACAACGCCGATCTAGAGTTCGAGGGCGGCGGCGAGCGATCGAGCGATCTATAGCAGCTGGCCGGTGAGCGGTGAGCGCGCGCGTGTTTGTGCGTTAGCTGACGCGCGTGTAGTGTGTGTAAGAGCGGTGGACGCGGACCACGAAAATAATATAAAAAATCTTCTCGGCTCCGCTAACGGCGGCAATAAAGAGTGGGATGACGACGAAGACGAGGAGAGCGAGTGAACGCGTATTATATATATATAGCACATATACCCGTATAATAATAATATTAGGCGGGCCGGAGGCGCCTACATAACGCGCAAGGTGGGGGCGGGCGTCCAGCGCGGGGGCCGTCCGCTACCGAAATCGCAAAAACGTACTATGTACGAGGCCCTCTGCCCCGCGGCCGCTGCGCGATATGTGTGCTAATGAGAAAGAGAGAGGACGCACCGCGGCGCGCGATCGACGGTCACGACGACGACGACGACGATGACGACGATGACGACGGAGGCGGTGGACGGTGGTTCGTCGCGTATAATATCGTTGACCGTTGTTATACGTATATTAATGTCCACAGCGTTGTGCACATACGCGATCGTAATCGTCTCTCGGCGCGAGCCCGCGAAAACGTGTCTCACGAGGCAGCCCACTCCTCCGCCTCAACCATGGCACCTCCACACCCGGCAGTTGTAGTCCTCGCGGAGAGATTTCACTACGGAACAACAACAACAATAATGTTATACTTCCTATATTAAAATAACTATTATAATGTCATTATTAAATATTATGTGTACAGGTCATAGTCGTCGTTTAAACGATATATATACGCGTAGAGACAGTGCTTCGAGATATATCGGAAGTTCAGCCTCGCGATCATTTCCGTGCCATGACGTTGTAAAAATAGTGGTAGGTACGATCGCGGAAGTCGCGCGGCTCAAGGGTCACTGTCTCGTGGTGGGATACTCGCGTAAGATAAATGATAATACTTTAATAATATACACGTCATATTATTAAATATAATGTGTGTATACGTATATTATGTTGCTGGCAGACAACTCTCGTCGTCCCACATAATTCGGTAGCGATTAAAGTACCTATATATTAATATTATAGGTAGCCAGGTAGGTACTCAAATATTGCGGTAATTACTTAATACGAAACTCATAATGGGAATATGCGGTATACGGAGTGATTCGCCGAGCAATGTTCATTCATATTTTTCAGTTTGATAATTAATTTATGATTTTTGGATCTAACAAGTCTATACCCACACTTTTAAGGTTCATATATCATGTTATTGGTGAATCACACTGTATATACCCATAACTGTATACAGTCCAGAGTGCGTATACAGTTTCTTCTCCCCTTCCACCATAGGCCCGACGACTTACTGTTAAATTTTCGCAAATTCTGTCGCTGCTGCAGCAGACGATGAATATGTGTGCTTCCGTGTTATTCCGTTTGTTAAATTATACTTATAAATATTAAAGGGTACATATTAACATGTGCAAAAATGTCATCTATATATTATACAAAAGCCAAAACCACTTATTCTAATTATATTACTCATCTAAAAACTACAAAACATACGAACTTGAAATTTGGAATAGTGGCTCCTAATTCCTATAATGATCTAGATGTGCCTCAAGAAAGAATTTTCCGATACCTATAAAGGTGGTCAAACAGGGATCTTGAGATTTACACCTCACTGTGGGAATTGAAACTTTATTTTGTATATAAATAGTTGCCATTGCGGTTACTTGGTCAGATCAGGTACATAAGTACATTAGGTACATCATGCATCAAGTTGTCGCGCTTATGGCCTCGAATGAAGGAATAAATAAACTATACCTTAAAACCAAAGTGCAGCTTATACACTCAAAAACTACGAATTTTACGAAAATCTCAGGATTGTTTTTAGAGATATCAGAAAAGTTTAGAGGGTAAGTATTTTTAACTACTTATATGTTAAAAAATACACCGAATGCTAAATCCAATCCAATCCACGGTTGCCTATCTAGGTCGAAACTAGAATTATTTCACAAAGCTATAGGTACACTCGTACACTGACGCCGATTTGTCCGTGAACTGAGATACAGTAAAACTGAGATACATCTATATACCTATATACACTATATATTATATAGGATTTTCCACCAAAAAAAAACTGCTTATAAGCAAAGCCGGGATATTTAAAATGTATAAACTTTAAAAATGTAAAGGTAGGTTGGTAGGTACATAAGCGTGCAACATTACTTGTCAATGTTGCCGTTACAATATGCGCTCGTTTTACCGTAGTTATATAGGGAATTGAAAAACGGGAATATGTGTATATATATACATATATATATATAGGTAGAACATCAGAAACTTAATATACAAAACGTTTTAATAGACCCAACGAGATTTAAACATAATCTATTATAATCTACCCACAAGATATTAGCAAATGAGGTAGGTTATATATCCGCCCTCTCCCGCCCTCACCTTTTAACTATAGACGGTTGAAGCAATGTTCGTTATTATATATTATAAAGTCATTATATTTACAATACTTACATTACCAGTGGCGTACCTAAGGGGGGATTGGTGTATGCCCCCCCCCCTTGGAATTGTTTATTGGTGATGTTTCAATCACGGTTATAGCAATATAGCCTATGTAAGGTACGTGACGCTGGCACCCGCAAATTCGCAAATTCACCCAAATTTGTGGCAATCAATGTTATATCATTTGTACAGGTTTGTAACCACAAAAATTTCATTTGTACACCCCTCTAACCCCCGGAAAATCAAATTCCTAGGCGCGCGGGTGCCAGCGTCACGCTATTCCAGCACCCGCTTTTAGTAATATTTGAGCTATCGACTCAAAAATAGTTGCAAAGAATGTTATATCATTTGTACAGGTTTGTAACCACATCAATTTCATTTGTACACCACCCCTAACCCCCGGAAAATCAAATTCCTAGGTGCGGGTGCCAGCGTCACGCTATTCCAGCACCCGCTTTTAGTAATATTTGAGCTATCGACTCAAAAATAGTTGCAAAGAATGTTATATCATTTGTACAGGTTTGTAACCACATCAATTTCATTTGTACACCACCCCTAACCCCCGGAAAATCAAATTCCTAGGCGCGGGTGCCAGCGTCACGCTATTCCAGCACCCGCTTTTAGTAATATTTGAGCTATCGACTCAAAAATAGTTGCAAACAATGTTATATCATTTGTACAGGTTTGTAACCACAAAAATTTCATTTGTACACCACCCCTAACCCCCGGAAAATCAAATTCCTAGGTGCGGGTGCCAGCGTCACGCTATTCCAGCACCCGCTTTTAGTAATATTTGAGGTATCGACTCAAAAATAGTTGCAAACAATGTTATATCATTTGTACAGGTTTGTAACCACAAAAATTTCATTTGTACACCACCCCTAACCCCCGGAAAATCAAATTCCTAGGCGCGGGTGCCAGCGTCACGCTATTCCAGCACCCGCTTTTAGTAATATTTGAGCTATCGACTCAAAAATAGTTGCAAAGAATGTTATATCATTTGTACAGGTTTGTAACCACATCAATTTCATTTGTACACCACCCCTAACCCCCGGAAAATCAAATTCCTAGGTGCGGGTGCCAGCGTCACGCTATTCCAGCACCCGCTTTTAGTAATATTTGAGCTATCGACTCAAAAATAGTTGCAAACAATGTTATATCATTTGTACAGGTTTGTAACCACATCAATTTCATTTGTACACCACCCCTAACCCCCGGAAAATCAAATTCCTAGGTGCGGGTGCCAGCGTCACGCTATTCCAGCACCCGCTTTTATTAATATTTGATCTATCGACTCAAAAATAGTTGCAGACTCAAGTAGTTTAAGATTTTAGTTAGTATTTTTTTTTTAATACCAGTTATTGTATTTAATTTAAAAAATGAATCTTAATATTTTAAATTCTGTTTCTTTATGTGTTTCTTTAAATTATTTAATAATATTCGTCTGTCAATCCAATTTAATATTATTCATATTAGTTTAATCTTGTCGTGTTTGCTTTACAGAGTTATGTCTATACCTATATATTTCATGTCTAGTTTAATAAATTAAGGATGGATTTAGGTGGATCCGTGTCCTTTCTCCAAATTAAAATTTGCAAATATTCTTAATTTGGATGAATTTTGTCAATATTTGAATTTAACACGCTTATAAAAAAATTGTGCCAATTTATTATTATAATTTTTGAATCCTTTTTAGATTAACTTATTTAAAACCTTCTATTAATTTTTCAAGTATTTTGATTTACACAAACATGTTTTATTGACATTTATAAGACTAAAAACCAAAAATAAATAAATAGCTGAAAAATTAACGAAATAATTTGAATAAAAAATTACAAAATATATAAAATATTAGTAATTAAACAAAAATAAAAAAATACATTTGATTTATTTTACGTTTTATTATTACAATTTGTTGTCGAAGATCTTTCTGATATCCTGTATTCCTGCAGATGCTGAACAACTTTGTAACATTCTGACCATAAAAATGCTGGCATTTATTTAAATAAGTCTGATTGACAATTTTACGTATACTTCATAAATATGTAACAACAGTTTTTTAATTTGATGTACAAAATTAACAGAAAATTAATTCGTTTAATAGAATTTTTTTTTTGTTACACATAGAAACGATTTTAAATGAAAAATTTATGATTCCATAAAACATTTCGTTATAATATAGAGTTTCATCAATTAGGAGTTTGTTAAAGAGAGGTAGTTACTAGTTACGTGCCTACGACTATATTTGAGCCCTCAATAAGCCATGTGGTAGTACAATTATACCTACCATTTACTTTTATTAAACATTTACTCATTCTTAACTTCATGATATAAAACGTAGAAATAATAAAAATCTATTGCTAAAATCTAAACTAGTAAACCATAAGAAAATACTTGGTACCTAATATACAAAGACATTTCTGAAAAAAAAATAAGAAAAATAGAAAATTTCATTTGCCTATAAATACTAAATAGGTCAAAAAAATTCTAAATCTTTCAAATTTTACCATGTATAGATGGTACCAATATAAATATTTGCTGAAAATTTAGAGTATCTATAATTTTTAATTTTTGAGAAACAGCCAAATCAAAAAATCGATTTTGTCAAAAACTAGTTTTGAGTACAAATTTTTTTTTTGTTTTTCAAGGCACATTTGAAAACTACCGGAAATTTTACCTCTATAATTCATCAAGGATCTCCACTTTGCTACCCGAAACCACCCCTGAAGTTTTTTATTGAATCATTGTTTTGAAAAGTTATCGAGTGCACGGACACAAAAAATAAATAAAAATACATAAAAAAGTTACATCATTGTAAAATCAATACATACATTACTTCATACAGAATCTAAAAAAAAGATTGCCACCACTTCAGGCTTAATATAATGCATAATGTAAATATTCAAAAAAAATATAATACAGCATATTAATTTTAGTTTTTATGTGTCTCTTGATATAGCAGAGTTTAAAAAAAAAATTAATTAATAAATATAAAATATTAGGTTTTTTTAAATTTAATTTATGAATTTAACTTAACCTTATTTAAAAATATCATATAGTAAAAATATATGTTATGAAGTAATGTAACTATATAGACTAATAAAATAAATAAATATTAATAATATCACAGATTCAAAATTACTCTGACTTTATTTTTATTCTTCTCGAGAATTTATTAAGAAAATACTTTTACCATAGTATTTTTAGAACAAATGGTTAGGTTATTAATTATTACTTATTATAAATACATATAATACTCTAATTGTTCTTAATGTTCTTATTTGAATTATTAAACCGTATAAAATAAAAGTTCGACATCAGTTTTGTAAGATGAGACTTGATGAATAACTTTGGATCTTAAATCATCATAGATCTCCCATTTTTGATTGCCTCTATAGGTGCCAGCTGTATAGTGTCCAGTGGCGCTCCTCAGTCCACATCTGCCTCCTCCATGAAATATTATGACTCCTCTTAAATAATAATTTTTACTATTCTCGTTCGGGAGCGCCGTTTATTTGTCTATGAACGTTCGTCCAGTACGATTCGTATCATTATAAAACTCATTATACGCGACTGCCGACTACCACCGTAATATTTCAATACCCATGCGTACCTATAAACTACTCAGATTATAAATTAAGATACTGCTTACCTAAATGTTTGTCAGGTTACAAACCTGTACAAATGATATAACATTGTTTGCAACTATTTTTGAGTCGATAGCTCAAATATTACTAAAAGCGGGTGCTGGAATAGCGTGACGCTGGCACCCGCGCCTAGGAATTTGATTTTCCGGGGGTTAGGGGTGGTGTACAAATGAAATTTTTGTGGTTACAAACCTGTACAAATGATATAACATTGTTTGCAACTATTTTTGAGTCGATACCTCAAATATTACTAAAAGCGGGTGCTGGAATAGCGTGACGCTGGCACCCGCACCTAGGAATTTGATTTTCCGGGGGTTAGGGGTGGTGTACAAATGAAATTTTTGTGGTTACAAACCTGTACAAATGATATAACATTGTTTGCAACTATTTTTGAGTCGATAGCTCAAATATTACTAAAAGCGGGTGCTGGAATAGCGTGACGCTGGCACCCGCGCCTAGGAATTTGATTTTCCGGGGGTTAGGGGTGGTGTACAAATGAAATTTTTGTGGTTACAAACCTGTACAAATGATATAACATTGTTTGCAACTATTTTTGAGTCGATAGCTCAAATATTACTAAAAGCGGGTGCTGGAATAGCGTGACGCTGGCACCCGCGCCTAGGAATTTGATTTTCCGGGGGTTAGGGGTGGTGTACAAATGAAATTTTTGTGGTTACAAACCTGTACAAATGATATAACATTGTTTGCAACTATTTTTGAGTCGATAGCTCAAATATTACTAAAAGCGGGTGCTGGAATAGCGTGACGCTGGCACCCGCGCCTAGGAATTTGATTTTCCGGGGGTTAGGGGTGGTGTACAAATGAAATTGATGTGGTTACAAACCTGTACAAATGATATAACATTCTTTGCAACTATTTTTGAGTCGATAGCTCAAATATTACTAAAAGCGGGTGCTGGAATAGCGTGACGCTGGCACCCGCGCCTAGGAATTTGATTTTCCGGGGGTTAGGGGTGGTGTACAAATGAAATTTTTGTGGTTACAAACCTGTACAAATGATATAACATTGTTTGCAACTATTTTTGAGTCGATAGCTCAAATATTACTAAAAGCGGGTGCTGGAATAGCGTGACGCTGGCACCCGCGCCTAGGAATTTGATTTTCCGGGGGTTAGGGGTGGTGTACAAATGAAATTTTTGTGGTTACAAACCTGTACAAATGATATAACATTGTTTGCAACTATTTTTGAGTCGATAGCTCAAATATTACTAAAAGCGGGTGCTGGAATAGCGTGACGCTGGCACCCGCGCCTAGGAATTTGATTTTCCGGGGGTTAGGGGTGGTGTACAAATGAAATTTTTGTGGTTACAAACCTGTACAAATGATATAACATTGTTTGCAACTATTTTTGAGTCGATAGCTCAAATATTACTAAAAGCGGGTGCTGGAATAGCGTGACGCTGGCACCCGCGCCTAGGAATTTGATTTTCCGGGGGTTAGGGGTGGTGTACAAATGAAATTTTTGTGGTTACAAACCTGTAAAAATGATATATCATTGTTTGCAACTATTTTTGAGTCGATACCTCAAATATTACTAAAAGCGGGTGCTGGAATAGCGTGACGCTGGCACCCGCACCTAGGAATTTGATTTTCCGGGGGTTAGAGGGGTGTACAAATGAAATTGTTGTGGTTACAAACCTGTACAAATGATATAACATTGATTGCCACAAATTTGGGTGAATTTGCGAATTTGCGGGTGCCAGCGTCACGTACCTGCCTATGTAGGTAATAAAATAATATAATATTTATTATTTATTTGGTATTTTACAATTTTTAAATAGTTCCTTCCCCCCTTGATTGTGCTCCAGCCACGCTACTGTACATTACTTCCATATAATATATAAATTATACGTACGCATAGATGCGAGCATATAGATAAGCACATCATCGCGTAGCATAACCGGCGGGGGATGTGGGCAGGAGAGTCGTCATTTGACTATTTGAGTCCTAATTATAGGTCGGTAGCCAAAGGAAAACATCAGAAACTTAATATACAAAACGTTTTAAGACCCGACGAGATTTAAACATATTAATATAATCTATACTTATGTATACCTAAGACATTAGCAGATGAGGTAGGTTATATATTCACCGTCCCACACCTTCCTCTATTATATAGGCAGTTGAAGCAATGCTCGTTATTATATTATATATATAGTCAATAGTCATAACTTAATACTTACAGACTTATAGTAGGTACTTAAATTACTTACATGTATATATATACGTATATATGTGATTATATAGATAAGCACATCATCGCGTCGCATACCAATTACTTATTAAATACATAGCAACTGGCGGGGGGTGTAATAGGCAGGGGATACGTAATTTATGTTCTTACTAGGTCGGGAGCCCAAACGATTCGTAGTAAAAAATAAAATAAAAATAGTAAATTCCAATCAACAAGTCGTTGCGGAAACGGGTATACTATAGTATTATATACCTACCTTCTAATATAATATCATAGTTTGTTAGGTATGTGTTCAGTTTATCTATAAATATTATTATATTATGGCGAGCTCATGAAATATTTCCCAGACGATCGTCGCGATTTGACCGGAATATATTCCCAACATATTATTATTACAATACAAAAGATTACCCACCGATAAAATGTATATACCGCAGTTATATCTATATTGCAGCCGACTAAAATATATTTATATATATTAATAAATATAAATACATAAAACGTGTAGGGCCAGGTACGGCTCTAGTGATTTTTTTTTAATACAAAACTTATAACTATTCACCCGAATATACATTCGCCCAAACAGTCTACGCCCATTTTTTCCCGGGGGTTAATAGAATGTCGAGATTTGATAGCACTAGGAAAAGAAATTGAAGAAACCAATAATAATAATATTATAACGTTCCTCATAAGCAGTGGTCGAAATGGCTCAAGTGTAGAGAACTAGAGATGCCTTACAATTCAGATTTCCTGATATCATCATAACATTCTTCTATTCTCCATCTAACAAAAAAGTAAAGGGATGGCATCCCTCCGTACCCCCCCCCCCCACTTCGAGAACTGCTCATAAGTCACGCGTTGGTTTTCTGAACAATACCTAATAATATACTTAAATAATATTATACTATCCTATTATGACGGAAAAGAGTAACAACTCACACTGTCACAAACGATATATGTTGTACCTACAACACATATATTATTATGCTGTAATAAAAAAATATGTAAATGTATAAACAATCGTCCGGTGAGTTTGTTCTCTAAACCGCTGCTGCTGTCGGCTGACATCACAATATCACATCCCCGGATAAATTATATAATAATATACGCACCACATTATGTATACGAACTGCCCAGGAAAATGCACTCTCAACTTCCGATCTACATCCCGCATGGCGTACACGCGATTTTAAAATACCTATATGGCTGGATGATGATGGCCTTTAACAATATGTGAATGTATAATATTATCATGTGCCTACACCTCGAGAAAAATAAACATGATTTGCGTCTTGCAAGTTAATGCAACGTTTAGTCGCGACGTCGTACGATCTATAAGTCTGCTGCAGTATGTATGTAATAATGCAATAAGCATAGGTACCTATCATCGTTATTATTGTTTTAAAAATCTTTTTTTTATTCATGTATTTAAACATATTGTACCATAATGGAAGATATTGCGTTATAATTTCTAATAACGAATACATATATAAAAATATCGTAATTTATATTAATTATGATTTACAATTTATAAATACACGTATTATTAAACCTATGTACTTAAGTAATATATAATAATATTATGCTGAAGTTTTTTTTTCGTCTTCCATATTACATAATTCAAACAATTTGAACTCATGGAAATATATTATAATATATATTGCATGTGTTCATAAATTATACCGCCTAGCCCCGGAATAATTGGTTCTTGTTTTGTTTGAACAACATAGGTAATAGGTATATGTATAGAACAACTATACTATTCTCATAAAAATGTATTTTCGTTTCAAATTTTAATAAATTGCGTTATCTACGTCTTACAACACTTCCTTTACTTAGCACGATTTTAGTTAAATAATTTAATTGTGTGATAAGAACTTTAATCGACCTTCGGTCAAAAAATGTAATGAATGAACATAATATACATCATACATGTGTAATAAACTAATATATAATATAAATCTTGTAATAATTATATGCATCAGCCTTGTCCGAACAAAAGAACATATACTTAAATATAAATCTAACGAAATTATAACGTTTAAAACACTATACTTTATTATGTTTTTATCATGTATAGTGTATACCTTATTGACCTAATTTTGTATTCGAATTTATTATTATACATATTATGTATGTTTTTTTTTCTTGACTAATGAATAATTAATCATTATTCATTTGTTTAAAAAAATTATAATATGTAAGATGTGTGACCTCTCTCGTAGGCAGGTACTACTCGTGAAGTGGTAATTTTTAAACATATTTAAACTTTAACTATATACATAATAATATAATATACTATACTATAAGGTATACCGTATACATGTTGTTAGTGTTATACGAATATTTTTTTTTGAATGAATGAATATATTTTCAAAATGTATTTGTTCAGGTATACGAACAGTTAGAGCACTCGACGGCCGTGTTATCGGGGTCGACTCTTTCACAGTTCCACACAAATAAAATATAATATACTCGTACAACATAAAACAAGCTTTCGTTAAATTCTCTTTCTTTATTCAAATATAATTCTCGATTCTATTCCAATAACCCATCATAGACGATTCTAACAGAACTTAATTCCGAAATGTCTCCTCGTAGGTACATTATCATTTCACTTGTACAGTAGTTCACATACCCGTTAGGTACATCCCATTTATACATAATATTGCATTATATTATTATATTATAATTTATATTATTACACACACAATATATATTTCAATATTTATTTAACACGTACTGCACAGGCTCGCGCAGTCGTTTGTTGTATATACATAGGCAGTAAACAATGGGCTGCCAAAGCATTGAACAGTTTATGACCATATACATACTGCACACGAAGTCTCTCTCTATTTATATATTATATATGTAAGTGTTCAATCATTTCATAGTTTTAAGAGTAAAAGTGAAGTTGATGACACGATTCTATCACATGCACACACACTCACGAATCCTATCTATACGTCATCATTATACCTAACACATCGCACACATACACGCATACATACACGCATAGTTCCAGGCTATATTATAAGATTTATGTATGAATTTTCACTTTTGTTCGTCGACGGTTGGTAGGTATAGGTATATAATATCATATATATATCGGTATTTTTCTTTCTTTCTGTATCCTTAAGCACGTTCGAATATTGTCGAGCGTTTGTATTATACATTTTCTATATATGTATGATGTTTCGTCCAAAGGCTGTGCGTATAATGAATATAAGACATGATGTAAATATCGTTTCGCCGAAACAGACACGACGTGATTCGAATACTATCGGAAAACCTATTTTTTACTTTAGTGATCATTATCATTATTATTGCCCACTATTATTTTTCGATACAATCGTATTGCGCTCCTCGCAAAGCGTATATAAGTATCGCCGCAGTATATATGCATATATACCTATATATATAATACATATAATATATTATATAGAGAGAGAAATACGGAGTGGACGAGAGAGAAAGAATCATCATGTTCCAAATAACCCGTGATGTTATTTGTATGGTTTAAGTTCGGGCCGGTGCAGTGCAAGTCCGAGTCATTAGGTAAGTAGATCAGTGGGCTAGTGGGCCAAACTAGACGCGGTCCATTAGAATATAACACTGCTGAGGTACCACTCGTCCGGAATACAATATTATTATATTATAATGTGCGTGTGTGTATGTATACAGACATACAGTAGAGTGTTATACGATGACGAGTTAGAAAGAAAGAAACGTTCACGAATTATTTTGGCTGGGCCGAGAAAAAAAAATCAAACACGCCGGAAATTAATTTCAAAGAAAAAAAAAAATCAAACAGTGTTTGCGGTGTAGCGGCGTTTATTATACAGATCAGCGACATAATATAGGTATACATAATATTATAATATTTATGCATATGATGAGTTCGGCCACTCACGTTTTTATGCAATATTATTATGTCCATAAGTCATATAACACAGTATGCGCGCTCTGGCCGGTGTAATAATATTAATATATTATACAAAATAATATACTATTAATATAATATGTTCGACCTGACTTCAAAAATAGGGTAAACCTTTTTGAGCAGTAAAATCTTCGTGATATCTAATAATATCTTAATTTATGAATTAATTCGTACTATCGTAGGTACCTATAACCTATATTGTATGTACCTAATCTATACACACTGTTCACCAAACTTATCTATCATTTCGTATACAGTATACACACATAATATTATATCGTGTCATAAATCTAATATATAAAATTCTCGTGTCACAGTTTTCGTTGCCATACTCCTCCGAAATGGCTTGACAGATTTTGATGAAATTTTTTGTGTGCATATTCAGTAGGTATGAGAATCGGCTAACATCTATTTTTCATACCCCTAAGTGATAAGGGTTGTCCAGAAAAAAATAAAAGAAGTGCTCAAACAGGGATTTTGATAATTTACGGTAGAAATAATTGTTTATAAATGGTTGCTAAGGTATTGGTTATAAATATAAAAAAAAAAAATAATAGATACAACATACAAAAATACATACACCCTTCTACGATCAACCCTTATTTTTTAATAGCCATTTTAAAATAGTCATACATTCATTTTTATATATATAGAAGAGAGTTCCGATTTTTTATGAGCAACCAAATTTGTTATATTAATCCACAGTATTATATCAAAATAAACTTGGTATAACTTTGATACTTTAGAGTTAAATCATACACTTCCGTACAAACAGCACGGGGTCCGCGATCTACCGCAGGTAGATTGCCTACCTGATAATGTACTGCTGCGATTCAGAATTTTTATTCCGGGCAACGGAAAAAATAAGATAAATCTAGAACATCATACACCGAATATTAAATAACGCATTGAACAATGTTTGAGTCACATAGAGTTGGTGCATTTAACGGGAAAGTGGAAACGAAGTGCACGGGATCAGCTAGTAGACCAAATTAGTGAATAGTAATATGAGTATACCTAATACAAATATATACTCTTATTGTGGTCTATAATAATTTGTAACTTGTAAATCGTGAGTATTTTCGGTATAGTCAGCACATATTGATATATAAAAGGTGAAATAGCAAAAAAAAGATATTAGAATTAATAGGAATTTTTCGAGAAATTCGGATATCACTATGCCGGATCTCAGCTGCAAACGGTAGGTACCTACAGCCACTACAGCCGGTGAACGGCAGTCGGCAACATTTTTGTGGGGATTACAGTGTAATATGATATTATGATACGAACAATATTATATTATTATGACGTATAAATACATTGTAGGTATGTGCATTATTTATTACAGTCGAGTACTCGAGACCCAATAACTCGAATCTCTAGGGAAATAAAAATGAATTCGAATTACCAAAGTTCGACTGTAGGTATATCAATGTATAAATGTTTATAATTTATATATTATTTGCCCAGCTTCCTTTATTTACCCGGATCGGTTCAATCAGCACATCGCACTATATATAGTGTTAAAAACCAACAATATATCTAGTTGGTGAATATTCAATAGGTATTAACGTATTATAATATATACATATTATACGTACAATTCGGCTGTTTTCGGTGTGACGCGGACGCGGACTTGAACGGGCGTCGGGCTGCAAACGGTCCGGAAGTGGGCCAAGCGCACTTGGCAAACGGGTTTCGAAGAAGAAAAAAAATTCACGCACGCATGTGTGTGTATATTAATGAAAAGTGTATATACTTTATATTATATACCTATATAATATGGATTATAGCTCTCGGTAGGTACATTCGTTTTCTGTTTGCGGTAGGCAATAGCGGTTTTGAAACCAATGCCGAGGAAAACCACATAATATTATAAATAATAAATAATATAATATATTATTATTTATTACGCATGTATATACTGCAATTTATACTATACCGCAGGAATATAATATAATAGGAATAATAATATAGTGTTTTTATAGTAATATTATTATGGTATAATGGTATACACTATTATTAAGCGGAAAGCATCATGACTCATGAGCATAAACGGGGTAATCCGTTTAAGAT
Organism: Macrosiphum euphorbiae; assembly: GCA_949089665.1. NCBI lineage: Eukaryota > Metazoa > Arthropoda > Insecta > Hemiptera > Aphididae > Macrosiphum > Macrosiphum euphorbiae. The sequence continues at coordinate 140,424,798 of CARXXK010000001.1, read as the reverse complement.
AAGACACCCATTATTTTAGAAAATACTAATGTTTTTGAAAATATTTCTTATATTTGATTTGAAGTCGTTACAAAGCTCCACATTTTTGGGAATAAATTATTATGTTTTTGACTATTTTAAATTCCGAGTAAAACGATGAATGTATTGATTTTACAATAATGTGTGTTTTTATTTTATTTTTTTATTTTTTATTTATATTTTTTATTTTTTTTTTTTGTACACGATAAGTAGTCGAAATAATGCTTCAATTTTCAACTTCAGTATCTTGTTCGATTGGAAAGTGAATGTTTGAGTTTTTGAGGAGTAAGTCACTGTATAATGTATGTGTTTGTTTAAATCTAATGTAAATATATATAATATTAAATAAATTATCGCATATAATATAGGTACACGAAAAATGATTTTGAGCGAAGACGGTCTGTCAGCCTACATTAATAAGTATACTTAAGCAGATATTTCTTTGTAAATATCGGAATTCATAAGTCTGATTTATAAACACAAATTTTAGATACGAGTATTATTTAAAATTATACCTTTATATTATACTCTGTAGTCTGTATATAATATACATGCAAATGTAATTAAATTGAATTGTTCAAAGTATATAAAAAACAAACTACAAAACAAAATATGTTTGACATATATATCAGCACACAATCAGAATGTAGCAACTAGCAAGAGAAATGCATTTGTCATCGTAGTCGTCACTTGTAGAGCACGGACAAAAGTACAATCTTCACACGAAAACCGCATTACGAATATTACCTTCATCTAATTTGATTATGTAATTTCTAGTAAAATAGTATGGTACACATATTTCGTGTAGACAATAGTGTGCAGTTTATTGTGAGAGTAGTGAGTACTAAATATACGTTACCGGTAAGTACTTACATTGTACAGATCACTATGTTTGTAGTTTTTACTGAGAGGTGCTTATGATAAAAACCAAATTTTTTTTTTTAGTAATGTGGTGGGGTAAATATTTCAATCCCCCTCCACAAACATGACCAAATTATGTCAATTTTCACGATAGTATAATATCTACATTGGCTAATTTCTACTCTTCAAGAGTCTATAAACTATATAAAGAGTCAATCTCTTTACATTTTAATTATCTATCGATTATGTTATATTTTTACAGAATGTAACAGATATAGCTGAGAATATTGTAATCAACTATAAACTAACTATAATACATTTTGTTCTTATTAATATTATTATAATTTTATTTTTAATACAAATAACTAACAATAATCATTTAATATCTAAATTTAAAAAAAATTATAAGAATAGATAAGTTATTATATACGTCAGGTGTTTTTGTTACATCCTATATTTTTTTTAAACATCGGCAACTATGGCTTACATTAGTATTTTATGGGGGGGAGGTTACGGTTGGCTGAGGAACACGTGTATGTGGGTCGAGGATTCGTTAAAAATATTTTATCATCCTGTAATTATTGTTTTAAGAATAATTTTTTGGAGCACTCCGATGTCCGATGTACAAAATTGAATATTGGACAATTAGCTTTTAAGTTATGATAGTTATAACTTTGGATGGGTACTTGTAAATAATATACCATACTTGTTCGAAATTTAATTTTTATAGGTCAAAATACTCTGAATTATATTTTGCTTCAAAATATGAAATTAAAAATGTATGTTGGGATTCAAAAGAGTAAAAACTTAAAAAATGATAACGATAAAAAAGGTGCTCCGCTGTACAGTAGGTTACAAGTGGGTCACTGTAAAATGGATGGTATTAAATTTGAATTCAATGATATAATAATATAATATCATTGTATAAGAAAAACTATTCTGAGAGGAGACGGCATGTCAGTCTAGGTATAAGACATATTATATACTTATCTATGGTATTAAAAAAAATTGACATATAATAAATTCCAAATTAATCATATCACAATATCCATTAGGTACTTATAACGCGTTATACCTCAACAACAAACCCTGACACTATCATTGATATATAATAGTGTACCTACTTTAGAAGTTTCAAGTATCCACGAATAATATTATACAATCACAAAAAAATAACTAAAATAGTTATTTAGGTTTTTTTTATGTAATTTCGTCCAAATTTGAACTTAAAATGACTATAAAAATAAACTGTGCTTATTTATTTTTTAGATTTTTTGGTAACAGAATTAACTACTTATGTGGAATCTTTTTATTAATTTTCTATCCTTAGATATAAAAGTTGAACATTTTATAAATTTTTAACTACAAAATAATTATTCAATTTTAAATTTGATAAATTTTGTCAAAATTCGATCTTTAAATGCTTATAAAAAAAAATTGTGCTTATGAATTTTTAATATTTTTCAACTGATGTTGTAACAATAAATCAGGAGTCTTGTATTAGCATGTATATTATATACAGAGTATAATATGTAGGTATAGTTTTAAATAATACTCGTATCTAAAATTTGTGTTTATAAATCAGACGTCTTATGAATTCCGATATTTACAAAGAAATATCTGCCTAAGTATACTTATTAATGTAGGCTGACAGACAGTCTTCGCTCAAAATCATTTTTCGTATACCTATATATGCGATAATTTATTTAATATTATATTTATTTACATTAGATTTAAAACAAACACTTACATTACAGTGATTTACTCCTCAAAAACTCAAACTTATAAACCTATTCATATTTATTCGCCCAAACGTTATTTTTTGTGGAATAAACACTCGCACAATCGTTATATAATTTCACCCAAACGGCCTACGCCCGATCTATAAAACTATAATTAAACTAATATAAAACCAATGTTTAAAGACCTGTTTTAAGATGAGTGATTTATGAACTAAATAGGTATACGGTCCATTCCAAGAATCCTGTATTTCGTTTTTTAGATCATTCTTTGGATATTTGAATACATTATTTTACCTACATTCTATTTTCATTATTCGTCATCTTATACCTTTAGTTCATAGTTCCTACATTCCTACAGTAAAATAAATCTAGATTTTTTTTATTACTAGTATAATATTCTTAAAACGAGAATCCGATCATTTTTTAAGAGTTTCTTACTACGACTATTCCTCATTTGTATTTTGGCTTGTTTGTCAGAAATCTTGTATATAAAATATAAAATTAAAATGGAAACAAATAATACTAGGTAGCTATAATATACTTAGTAAAAAAACAGGTTAATCAGTTATTTTCCAAATTGATCACAATATGAACAAATTATAAATAAAACATAAACTTTTCACTGACATAAATGTATGTAAACGAGATGTCAAAAAAAAAAAAAATAATAAAAACAGAAAATCACAGTTTGATAATTTATTTTACAATATAAATACCTATATTAAAATGCAAGTGTTAATTATTAAACATAAATAATAATATACCTATACATTTAATTAATAGTTAACAGTTAGTTAAGTGTTAACCAATATTTATTATTTACTGTTCATAATATAGAAGTGTAGTACGCGTTTCTACATTATAGTAGGGCGTTACCAAAAAATATACTTAGTATACATTCTAACCAAATATAATTCATAAACTATTGTGGAGCACTGGCTACAGTTTTCAACTAAAAATAAAATTCAGCATAAATATATTTCAGAATACTTTGTCTAACGGGTTATCGGGTTACCTGTCTCGAATGGACTGGGTATAATATACTATATTCCAGCCTCCAGGGGGTATACAAAGAGAGATGTGTGGGTCAGATCGTTTTTTTAAAATACAAATATTTTATGAGAAAACTTCTTTTTAGAAAAAGCTTAGGAATATAATATTGTTGTTCATATTTATGTATATTTCACATATTATAATATACTTATTTATGTATGCGATTACATAATATAGTGATCATATATGAATATTATATATTTATATAGGTAGCCAGTGTCAACTGATAAGGATATAACTACAGGTATATTCTATTAAGTATAATATTATACACAAGACAAAAGATCCAATTGCCGACCTCAATATCTCATATTCTCATCATCACTTATAAACGACGACCTATAAGAGACGACGTTATACACCCATCATTCTCTGTGGTAAAATCTTGTCCACATACAAAACAGCATTAAAAAGTGGTTTTTAACTAAAAAAACACTTCTAATGACTTACCTATGTTATTTGAAATAGTATTTATTAAATAAAGTTACAGTCATTGGAAAATTAAAAAACAACATTTTGGTACCTTTTATATATATTTAGAATATTGCAAAACCCAGTTGAAATGCCCTTTCAATACATTAAAATTACATTATACATACCATTTCGATGCGACGATGCCTTTTGATTTATTTTGCTTAAACATGTTTATGTCGAATTTTTCATTGCTTATTGCTCTTTGCCACACGACGATGGTAAAACGTGATGGCGCAGGCAATCGTGATAGCTATATATAATAATATAGTTATACTATACTAAGCCTAACTATGTTACTAAATAAATCAATGGGATTTGAATTTGGGTGATTATTGAGTCGCGCGAAAGTTTGGTTTTCGATAGCTGTTGAAGCGTCAGAAAGCATCCTTTTTCTGTCCAGCAGGTGGTAAAATGTAAATCCCAAAAAGTGCCGGGCGGTAAAATGGAAATCCCCAAAAGGGCTGGACGCACATATCACGCGCGTATCCCTTGCACAACCTGCAGACACTGAAATCTATACCACGGTGCTTACCAAACATAAACTTTTGGTTACATCTTATATTCATTTATTATAACCTCCTTGCATGACGAGTAAACTAATATAACATAAAATAATTTTTATTTCATGAAATCGGTTTAGTAGAATAATCTGATTGTAGCATAGATCCCTGCATAGCGCATTACCTTTGCCGTAATTAAATTTTTTTATTCTTATTTTATTTTAATATAAAAATTATAATTTATACTGAAATCTATACCACGGTCCTTACTAAACATAAACTTTTGGTTACATTCATATTATAACCTCCATGATCGACGCACAAAATATATAAAACCGAAATATCGGTTCTTTCATGAAGTATTGTTTTTGTAGAATTATAGTCTGGTTCTTGCATAGACATTGCGTTTGCCTTGATTGATGAACGCAGAGGCTTAACAAAAAATAGTATGTGTGGCTCGTGCGGGAATGAATTTCAGTATTGGGCGAAATACGGCCCTGCAGAGACATATAATATAATATAGTCAGTGCTACACTGCCACAACCTTTCCAGTATTAATAGTTATAAGTTACCAGTAAGGCAGTACTACGTATGACATTCTGATTTGTGATTCGCGGGTGATGAAATTAATCATTAAAATTTGCATTTTTGGTAATCGAACAAAAGCAATTTCGTTTCTCCGTAAATATAACGTCTGTAGTTAAACGACTGTATACACAATATAACATTATGTGACTCGCATCATCAACCTGAACGTCGTATTTTAAACTTCTTAAAAAATATGACACGTTTTAAGTGGAAAAAAAGCAGGGCTTGAAACCGCTCCTGAAGAAATAGGTTACCGGGTCCCATAGGCCATAGGACCCGGAAAATTTTTTGGAACCGGTTACCGGTTATCGAGGTTTTTAGAAATAATGATAATCATTTCCCGCTTACCAAAATAAATTTTATAAATGGGATTACCGGTTATCTATTTGGAAGCGGTTTTAAATCATCAAAATTACCGGTTACCTCGCAAAACCGTTTTTTTTTTTTTTTGTTTTAATACCTACTCTATTTTTTTTCATCAAACTTAACATGTTAAGTATAGTACTACACAGTTTTGTTCAGTATTACTATTATTACGAACTAATGTAACGAACTTATTATTAAATAATGAATATCAAAACAGTCCCTGATTATAAGTTATAACGTACCTATTACCTAGTACTTGGTACAATATCGTACATGCAAGAGTTATATACTATTATATATATGTATCAGCCCGCATTCGTCGATGTTTCTCACAGATTTCTATATAGTATAGAAGTCTGTGATGTTTCTACCATTCGTATCAGTATTCAGTACCTATATCATAGGTACTGACTACTGAGAATCTTTTGTTAGTGCGCCGATACGATTCCGCAATCAAACACTCTTATTTTGGTATTTTTAAATTGTAATACTTAGTAGTCCTAAAATAATCTATTTTACTATTTTATAAATATTATTTTCTTATTTAGAATATTCAATATAATTTAAAAAAAATTATTTTTACGTTAATTGGTTTGAGATTTACGGTTTTGTATACTTCCGATTAATTAACCGGTTCTAAAAATAAAAGGTTACCGTTATAGATTTCTCCCTTTATCAAATTCCGTGATTACCGGTAATTGATAACCGCTTCTCAAAATTGAAACTCGAGAACCGGGAAGCGGATACCAGTCCAAAAAGTACTCATGGTAACCGGTTACCGGGAAAAATCGGTTACCGGTTTCAAGCCCTGAAAAAAAGGAATAAAATACTTTCCGAGTAAGTTAGGCGAAACATATTATTTTATATACACGACGTAAATATTGGGCACTCGTACGTAATATATACCAACGGGTAATAGGTATACCTATATATAATATATAGGTAATATTATGTATTATTATGATTTATGTTTAACGTAGAAGTTGTTGGCATACCACGTTTAACGACCATAATACCGTTTGTCATTTATGTCCTATAATATGTTTGGCCCATACGGTTATACGTATATAAATATAATATGATATACCATATTATAATATACCCGACAAATGATCTTAGTCCTTACTATACTAGTATACTATGGAGTTAACTGCAAGTACCTGCGTCCTGCACACACACACCACACACCACACACAACACACACACAGATACATACAGACACACACGGAGGTACATAACACAATCTATCAATATTATGTATAGTCGTATAGACGACGACTGCACTTGTTGGGCGTTTTTACGCCAGAGGGTATTTTGCTGGTCCGAGTATTTCGGGTACAATAACCGACCTCCCCCCGCACGCCCACACCTCCACCGCAACCGTCGTCGTCATGCACGCGCACCTCACTACACCTCGCACAAGTCTAGACGGTTTTTTTTACCACCGTCTCCATATTTTATCATATGATAAATTTTCTGAAATGACCCTGGGCGAGACGACCACGAGGTGCGTATGGTATGTATAGGTACAACGCGTGACCGGTATAACCTATACCTAAACATATACCTACCTACCTATATGTATATCTGCGCTTGTAGTTAAACAAAAAATATTAAATAATGTACATGAAATACGGGACGAAAATAGCTGACCGACCGGGAACACCCAACAACGGTTTTTCGAACTTACTGTAGTAGCATAAATATTAAATTCGTGCAATAATATATTATATAGGTACCCAAATATAATATTATTACAGTACGGTGGCAGTACCCTATGCGTACAAAATAATGGGTGTGTGGTGTGTCATAAATCATAATAATATATTATTATTGTCATATTTTTCGTGATTTACTTGCGTAATTTTATTTTCCCTAATCTTGTCATGAAGTTTTTCTCGTGTGTGTCATTGTATAATAATATTATAATGTGGGTATGTGTTCAAACTAAAATGGTTATACATTCACGTAAAAGTACTAAAGTAATAATAAGGAGAAATGATTGTGAGCGGTTCACAACGATCGTGGGGATACGAACGGTTCTAAATATAGATTAGTGTCCATATGAACTGAATATCTGTATACGTACAATACGTACAATACGCGGCACGCGTCTGACCTTTGTCGGAATTCGGATATCCAGGCCGTTATTGAAGCTCAATTATTAAGTGTTTACGGTTTTTTTTTTTCGAAGGTTGTGGCTTATTGGATTTTCACATTCCTCGGGACTCCGTACGAAAACTAGTCTCGACAACTCTTACTTTTGGAATCGTGTATACTTTAATTGACCGGACCTAGCCACATGTTTTGTTCTCGTGTACGGTTTGAAGAGGTCAGCGCCCTCGACAGATACGATAATAATATATAAATGTGTACAATTTTCTAAAAAATAAACCATTATATGTATACAGTTTCACTAGAAACTATTTCATATGCATTAGTGGACGACTGCAGCGGTACATTATTATACGTATGCACCGACAAAAATATATTAATTTCTTATTATATACATATTATTATACTTATACACACGGAGGCATTATTGGTACATATATTTATACAGAATATAATGCCTTCTGGAAGCACAAACTGTTAAAATCTTACGAAATTGACAGCATGACCTAGTGATCTGTAATTCAGTTTTTTTTTTTTAACACAAATCTTTATGCCGGTGGACTACAGCTAACATTGTATTTACGACAAAAGAAAATAGTCACGTATTAACCATTAATAAAAAAATAAGAATAATAATTATTAACAGACATTTATACCATAATATAATTTATAACAATACAATTATTGAATTAATTTGTATACCATTAAATTACCATCCTCGAACGAATATTCAAATTTATTATAACAGTTATTTTTAAATATAATATTTCATTATAAAATAACGGGGATAAGAATAACGTATGAAGGTAGACTTGAAATAATTAATTTGCGTTTGCCTGTACTCTGGAAGTCTCGAAACTTCAGTTCTATCTTCTCTATGTAACGATGTGATATATTTAATTTATGAAATCGTCGATTAAATAAAGCAAATAATATCGTTAATATATTTTATACTACCTGATATATATTTTAAATTGAATAAGTGAAAACCCGCACGCTAGAGAAAATATACGGGTGAAATGATACAATACTCGAAAATTAATTGTTTACATTTTATTATTTTACATCATTAATTTCACACTTCCTGCAAACTGTCGAACCGACGCCTAAAATAATATATGACTGATGTTTACGAACCGATAAACTCGCTTTTTTAGACAAGAATATACTCATACAATCTCATACCTCAATACCTGCAGTAAGTCGTACGTGCACGTAGTATATTTATAATGATTGGTTCGTTAAAAAAAAAATAATAACAAAAAAAAAACGAGGACGGAAATTACGTTTAAAAATACGCCAACCCCAAACTCCAACAATGACATAACGTTGCCAACATTATGCCTATGGTTATGACTTTATGAGTATATATACTAAAACACTACTTAGGTATATATTATTTATTATTATATAAGTCATATCGGCCGCCGTGGCGTATAGTGTCAAACGAAACAGGCTTAAAAAACCATCGAGGGTTAACGACGCAACTATAATGTAAAATATTATAATTATTGACTATTGTTCTATACTATTCCTATACGGTTGCAAATCTTGGGTTAACGAGAGTCGTGGTGAGTATCTGGCCCACAGTGAAACATAATATTATGGACGTAATAATTTTTGTTTGAGTCTAAGGGGGGGCGGGGGGAGGGGTGCTCTAAAATAGTGACAAACGTAGCCTACTAATATACTCATATCCAACCAAACAATCCTCATCCCGGGTTCCTTTAAAAAATGTTTAAAGATATGAAGTTGAGTGGTAATTGTTTATTTTCATATAAGTATTTATACGTTTTTGGTATATTTCCCCCTAAATCACAATAACATATAGAATATAAATTATAGATGTATAAATACTAAATTGTCTAGACATCTTTAAATTTTGATTCACGTATGTTTTAAAACTTTACTGGAATCATGATAGAAATTTGAAATAATTTATACAAGGCGTTAGGAAAGAAATAATTTTGTATGATATTCCCCAAGCATAATGTCATTGATACTATCGTCTATCATTGATTATAAATACTAGAAACACCGAATTCTGTTCTAGTAACTGTGATAATTATTATTATTTTGATAAACCAGTTTACAATTTTCTAAACTAAATATTTCAAAATATGAATGCTAAAATAATGAATTTGAGAAATCAAAAAACACTCTACTTTTAAAATTTAATGTAAAATGTTAATTTAAAATGTAAAAATTAAGAATTATGGCTTGGACTTTGGGAAGTGCTTATAATGTTATTATTTTGTTATTACTTTAAAATGATTTTCATTATACATACATGTTGATACAAATATCTAATAATATTGATAATTAATAATATCACCCTGTATGTAATATATAAATATTAATAATTATATTTTACTTAATTTATGAAAATCGGGGTAGGTATTTATTACCTACCCGATAACCGGCTTGAACGAACAATCACTAAACACATTTAATATCATGTTGTCTAATAATTATTTTCTCCCTCTTACCAATGCGCAACATGAACAATTTGCGTTCATCAGAACCAATCTTGTGACTTGTGTTGTTAACTTACTAGTATTAAATTGACCTATTATCAAACTTTAAGTTAAGAACATTCAACACTATAATATGAATATATGAGTATATGATCGCTTTTTAACGATATTTGAGTTTTAAAGCAAAATATGTCCATGTAACATTAAACATTTTATATACTCAAAACTTGCTTAAAAAATTGACTAGAATATCGTAAAAAATTCAACTTGAGGCCACAGAATATAATGTTCTTATAACTTTAAGTTTGATAATAGGTCAACTCATTCTAATAGGTACTAAAGGTAACAAGGTAACAACACAATAGGTCGGTTCTGCTGAACGCAAATTTGCCTTAAATCTTAAAAATATATAATATGTTGCGCGTGCGACAGAGGGAGAAAACAAATTATAATGCGCCGACATCCTCTTACAAACACGATTTCTTGGCCCATTAAATGTTAGTGGACCATTAAATTAATCAATTTTTTATGCAATCCGGCAGTTGTATAGCACCGAGGAGCGTATATTATTGTTGTGGTGGATAATAGCTGAAGTGGAGGGCATAATATTCACTACCAACGCATATTATGTATGTGCGTATATCATACCTTCCGTATAGATACGCCTATATATCATATTATTGTTATTAGTTTTTTATTTTTTCCTGTGCTACTGTGCTCGGACGTGTGGTGGATATTAGATAACCACTGCAGTAGCTCGTGTAAATATAATAAATCGATTACGCACATCGTAATGAAAAAATAGTAAAGAAAAACCGACCGCGCATTGCAAATAGTGCGAAAAACCATTAATCGTAATCATAATGTCAATACTATTACCAAAATACTCGGCTGTATAGTAATTACTAATTACTAATTAGTAAACATACTGCATTCACTGATGATTTTTTTGAAACTTGCAATTCAGGTGCTCGTTGAGATTCGGCAATAAGCACACAAGTTATAATCTTAACCAAGTCATTTCTCCTACCAAAACACTGTGTATTATAATATATTATTATCTATATACTGCCGACAAATGTCACTGGGTCGACGTCACGTCTTGTCGTCGTATTTACAATAATAATATTATTATTGTTGTTATTATTATTATGACTGTCGGCGAAGAGTATGCACGCCGCACGGGAAGGATGACGATTTTTTTGGCAGAAGAAGTTTGTGGGTCAAGGCCGTGTGGCTATATACTATGCGCACCATCATATTATACTATACCTACACCTCGGTTTATATTATAAAAATATATACCTACCACTGGTCGTGAGGTTGCCGCTTCGGTAAAACCTGTCGGGCGGAATTTGGAGGAGAAAAAAATGTCGAACGAATGTTCGTTTTAAAACGAAATCGCGTTAAATCACAGTAATTCGGTCAGTTTTTATATTATACGATAACGTATTTCGATGTCGAATCAGCGTGTATAAATATAATACCTATAATATTTTATATTATAATATTATATGTATATACGTACAACACAAATTGCGCAGATCTAGAATAACACGCGTTTATGATTATCTATCTTATTTAAGACGTACCTACACGCGATCTACATAAACTACCAGGCACCAGCTATGTTCTATATGTTATATAGGTGTATAAATTGCAGGCATTATTAAAAAACTAATTTATTAGGACGATGGAGTATGATAAATTTTGTTTAATAATAATATAATATTATCATTTTATATCAATATAGTCATTACCTATTTTAATATTTGAATAGGTACCTACTGCAATGTTCACAACCTGATACTGCATTACTGCGTGGTGTTAAACATACATACATATATTATAATGTATAAGTGTAAGAAGTACGCCTATATATATGTTACACTTGGTAATATATTTTTTTTAAATACCACTCAAATTTCAATATCCATGAGTTGTTTTTCATAGATTTATAGTGTTTGACTATCTAATATTTAAAATACATTCCAGTCAGTATCAACACTTTTACAATTGTTTATCTGTTTCCTAGCACATATCATATTTATATAGAGTAGGTAAGTAAGTTGAGCCTAAATAAATGACTTATATTGTAATAACTAATATATAAACTTTTTTGGGGGGTAAATTCAAAATCGTACAAGTAAACACAAAAATACCTTGTATCTTATAGTTCAAGTTTATAAGTCTTATGGATAACTTATTTAAATGGTTCGTAATCTCATAATTTTGAATCATGAATTATTTTAAGTATCTAGTTTAATTTACGAATAAGTACCTACAATCGGTACTATATAACATATACCTGCAGCCATGACACAGAAGATATAATTGTGAGTATAAAGTGAATGCACACTATTTTTCGATAGGTACTTCAGTACTTGCATAGAAGAGATCAACCACTCAACAGTAACATTAAGTCTAATGGTACATTAGTACTATACTATATCCCGTTGTTAATAATTATTAATTATCAATAAAATATCTTTTGTTTTTTAAATAGTGGTAATAATTGAGACTCGATGCACATAGAAGTGGCTACTCGTAAAAATAAAATAAAATATCTACACCTACCGAAATACCGAGTGCAATAGTGAAAAGAGTACCTGCTATAAATATAAAAATTAGCTAAAATATTACGCTGCCATTCTGCTGTTTGTTATCAAAAGGGCACGTGCGCATTGACATTTCACAACGCCTATAAAGTATAATTGTACCTATATAATAATATATGAGGACATGAGGTATACGCGCACATTTGTCGGTTCTTTTTTTTTATTTTTATCGCTCGACGAACGCCTCACTTGGAATAATATATCCTATAATATATTATGTATCTAATAATAATAATAAAAATAATAATAATAATAATAATAATAAATAATTATAAGCAAAACGCAGCACACGAACGATTGTAATCGTCGTGTACCCACACAATCCCACACATAATAATATGTATATGTGCACACCACACACACGCGTAAAAGATCAGACCATTCAGACATACACGTTACATGAGTACATGCGTATACCTAGGTTATCGCGGTATATACCAACTATACAAACTATACATTATTTAGAGCCGAGGGTGCACGCGTATATCCGGGTGCGTTTAATGTGCACAACACGGTCACGAGGTCAACCCGGCAACAGTCGCTGCAGCAGCAACATCGTCGTGGTCAGTTTTCCCGTTCCGGTGTAATAGGTACGAATAATATCTATTACCCATTTTTTTCCTCTCCTCTTCGGCCAACCCGATAGATTTTTCATCATAATATAATATATAATATTACAAACGATAGCGGACAAATATTTAAATTGTATACTCTTATTACTTATCAGCCTTGTGCCCTTGTTCGATTTACAAAGTACATGTTACCTATATGTCAGGTTATCTAAACGGGCTAAAACTTTCAAGACGAAGGACAAACCGTTGTATAGGTTACGATGAAATTACGATGAACCGGATGATTAATTGTTTATCAGTGTATAAAACTATAAAACAAACTAATATATTAACTAACTATACAACATCAACTTTTTCAAAATATGTTTGAAACATTTTTAACATGAGTGAAAATCTATAATTTTAGATTCGAGCGGAACGATGATGTGTTTCTTTTACAATGATGTGTTTCTTTTTTTGTTTTTTTTTTTTTTTGTTTGTGTACACGATAAGTAATCGAAATAATGCTTCAATTTTCAACTTCAGAATCTTGTTCGATGGGAAAGTGAATATTGTTGGTGAATTGGGGAGGTCAAATTCTCAGTAATTTTCAAAAGCGCCAGAAAACAAAAGAAAAATTAAGAATAAACGGGAATTTTTACGCAAAATAGATTTTGGTTTTTGGTGTAACTTTAAAACAAATTACTGTAAATATATGACATTTTAAGTGGTTGTTTATATTTGCATTTTTTATACACGATAAAAATTTCGATTTGTTTTGAACTGTTTAGGGGCATTTTCAGTTTAAAAATTGTGTAAGTTTTTTTTCTATGAATGTCAATAAAACTTTATTTTTTGAGTAAAAATACTTGAAAATTTAATACAAGGCTCCTACTATATTGTTACAATGACATTTGAAAAATAATTAAAATTCTTAGTCACTGTTTTTTTTATATAAGTATTTAAAGTTCAAAAATTGACAAAATATTGAAAAATCACGAAAATACCTTTTATATCTAAGGATTGAACATTTAAAACAAGGTTATATATACATTACTTTATTCACAATAATATCATCAAATATACTTTGTAATATCATAGGCTGACTGAACGTTTTCGCTAAGAATCGTTTTTCTTATACAATGATATTATATCATTGATTTCAAATTTAACACCATCCATTACAGTGACCCACTTGTAACCTACTGTACAGCAGAGCGACATTCACTTACCCACCTTTTAGATTCTGAGTGAAACGATGAATGTATTGATTTTACAATGATGTGTGTTTTTTTTTTTATTTTTTTATTTTTTTATTTTTTTATTTTTTTATTTTTTTATTTTTGTGTCTGTGTACACGATAAGTAGTCGAAATAATGCTTCGATTTTCGACTTCAGTATCTTGTTCGATTGGAAAGTGAATATCGTTGGTGCATTGGGGAGGTCAAAATTTAAAATTCCCAATAGTTTTCACAAGCGCCGGGAAAAACAACATAAAAATTAAGGAAAAACGGGAATTTTTACGCAAAATCAGTTTTTGACAAAATCGAATTTGGTTTTTGGTGTAACTTTAAAACAAATGACCGTAGATACATGAATTTTTCACTGGTTGTTTATATTTGCATTTTCTATACACGATAAAATTTTCAAAATATTTTGATTTATTTTGAACTGTTTAGGGACATTTTCATTTTCCATTTTTTTTAGTTTTTTTTCTAAAAATATCAATAAAATTGTATTTGTTGGTTGCGAAAGCTTGAAAATTTAATAGAAGGCTCCTAATATGTTGTTTCAAAGGCAGATGAAAAATATTAAAAATCCTTAGTCACAATTTTTTTTATAAGCATTTAAAGTTCAAAAATTGACAAAATATGGAAAAATCACGAAAATTAGCAAATTATTTTGAGTTAAGAATTCGTAAAAATTTTTCTTTTTAAATCTAAGATTTGAAAATGAAACACAAGATTCCTTATAAGATTATCTACCTTTATCAATAAAAAAATCTCTACCGGACAGTCAAATTAAATTTTTATGAGCGTTTGAAATTCAAATTTTTACAACATTGGATTTTCACTCGATTACTCATGTAGCGATTTCCTTATTTTGTTGCAATTCAAAAACGAACAACTGTAGATACATGAAAATTTCACTGAATGTTTAAATTAGCATTTTCTATACACCATACAATTTTGAAAATATTTTGACTCTTTTTGAGCTGTTTATGGACATTTACAGCTTTCAATTTTTTTTAGTTTTTTTTTCTACAAATATCAATAAAGTTTTATCTGTTGGGCCAAAAAGTGTAAAAATTTAATACAAGGCTCCTGATATATTGTTACAATAGCAGTTGAAAAATATTAAAAATACATAGGCACAGTTTTTTTTTATAAGCATTTAAAGATCGAATTTTGACAGAATTTTTCAAAATCTCGAAAATTATTAATCATCGTAATTAATAAATTCTAAAATGTTCAGTTTTTATAGCTAAGGATTGAAAATTTAAAACAAGATTCTACGTAAGTAGTTAATTCTCTTACCGAAAAATCTAAAAAATATACAATCACAGTTTATTTTTATAGTCATTTTATGTTCAAATTTGGACGAAATTACATATTAAAAAACCTAGTTATTTTGTTGTGATTATATAATATTATTCGTGGGTACCTACTTGAAACTTCTAAAGTGTAGGTACTATTATATATCAATGATAGTATCAGGGTTTGTAATTGATCTTGATGTATAACGTGTTATAAGTACCTAATGGATATTGTGATAATGTGATATGATTAATTTGGAATTTATTATAGGTCAATTTTTTTTTTAATACCATAGATATGTATATAATTTGTCTTAAACCTAGACTGACATACCGTCTTCGCTCAGAATCGTTTTTCTTATACAATGATATTGTATCATTGAATTCAAATTTAATACCATCCATTATACATTGACCCACTTGTAACCTACAGTACAGCAGAGCGACATCCACTTACCCACCTTTTTTTAGTTTATTTTAAACATAATATTTATGTCATTTTATGCATTTTTTCAAGGCAAGTTCTGGGCCCTATTTATAACTTATAACTTATAACTGCAGTGGGTACGAATGGTTTTATGATTATCTACAGTAATATTTACATAGGAAGTCAGAGTGATCAAATGACTTATCGGTTATCACCGAGGCAATTCGAAAACAAAATCAATTAAAATTTTTTTTTCGACGTTGCCCCAAATCGCAATCCAATTATTAACAACTAGAAAGATCTTCTCAGAATCACCCGTATCGCGTTTGTGATTAAGCACAATTCTAGCAGCACGTTTATGCGGGTGCTCGGAAAAAATGTGGTTCGAAATACGCAGGTTGAAAAAAAAAAGATATTAATGATACCACTATAATAAATAATAATATACGAACACATAGGTTATAGGTATTATGCATATCGACCTAGTTACATAGTTAGAAATCGATTCACACCATAAACATAAACGTATAGAAATAAAATGTTGATTTGATATATTATATACTAGGTAGCCGGGGATAGGTATGAAGAGTATCCTTGTCGTTGGTCGCGGCTTAATACTTTCCCATTCCCAAACGTTAAATAAATAACAAAACACTATGATAATTATCAATTATAATGCATTTGCAAACGATTATGAAGAATGTAACCTAACGGCTAACACGGACAGGTGGCTGGTGGGAAGAAACTAGGGGGCCTTACATAAAATATTTCAAATATTACCTTAGTGTTCAATTTATTAACTATAGTAAAGAGGTTTGAGGAGAAATAGTGAAATACTATACTTGGAACATATTATATTGCTTATTGACATTTAGGAGTGATTGCTAATCGAACATTTTTTCATATAGCCCTCGCCCCTTTTTCATTTCTAGATCAGCGCCTGAACACATTTAAGACATTTAAGAGATTAATTTATCCTTCAGTGTTTGTTCACATAAAGCACAATATATGTTTATAGAAGTGAGTTAGTTGTAATTGACACTCATAGTTCATAAACAAATATGAATATAAATAAATAAATATGGGTAATATTGTAATATTTAAGTTATATAATTAAAGACTACGCATACCTAGTTATATTTGATTGTCATTTAACATTATATTATTTATTACGTATATTTTAAATAATATGTATCATACATTTTAATTGAACCTATGGACTATCGACTATGGAGTTGTTGTTCATAATATATGGTCAATAGACGAGTGGGCTCACAGGTTAAGATTGATAATTTATTTGCACCTCACGTGTCGACACAATTTGCTACGTTATAAGTTCAATTAAATTTCCCAATACTTAGCATGAAAACCACGCTTAACTTTTCAGATTGGTATTAAATATTAATTTGGTAATATTAATAAATATGCAGGTGTTTGGCGTGATTAAAAAACATATAATAGAAACTTTCTTAATAGTATACCTCAATACCTGTATATTAATATAAGATTTAATTGAAAAAAAAATTCACTATGCGGTTAAAAATAATTTCAATTCCTTAGTAGGTACCTAGACACAAATTTAGTTAATTACTATGCTCTTACTGCATAGAGCATCGAGCATGGCTCGAAAGGTTAATCAACGTTTAAAATGTCGAAAATAACGTAATCGCAGAAAATGAACGGAAACCTATTACTTATTAGATATTATCTTGGCCACCTTGTAATTATTTTTTAAATGTTTCCGAAAATATTAATATTTAATTATATATAATAGAAATACCGTACACATGTGTACACGAAAACAAGGTACACAGAAAAAGTAAAGTTGTCGGGCAACCGCGAAATACAAGAGTTAAAAAATTGTAAGTCATAAGAATTTCTGATCAAATAATATATTTTAATTAGTGTCATGTCCCGAAAACAGAATTAAAAAATATGTGTAGGGTACCTACTCGGTACTGACTACTGTGTAATGTAATTAGGTAACCGAGTGTACCTAATAACCTAACCTATCATGGTTGAAATAATATATATGTTTTTGTGGACACGTGGTAGAGTAGCAACTATAGAAATAGGTAATGAAGAGCAAATGGATTGGATGGGAGGGACGTGGCTAGCGCACAGAAAGGGAAATGATAACTAAAATAACTTCGTGGGTACGGGATAGGGAAGACACTTGGGGTTATCGATACAATGGTGTACAACAGGCAGGGCCGTCCGGACGATTTGCGGGGCCCGGGGCAGAGTAAATTTGTGGGGCCTAAAATGTCATTATCGTCAGTGGGTGTCAAGCATGTCGTTGTAATGGATGTGTTATATTTAAATTACATTGATAAATTATTGTAAACGAAAAAATATTCTGAGGGGAGACATTGTATCAGCCTAGCACACTTGTAAAAATAATCAAATTTAGTAGCTAAAAAAAAATTAACAAAGATCGAAAACGTGGCTTCCTGGGGAACTTTTTTAGTTTGATAGAATTACAAAAACTTGTTGGAAACCTTCTATTAAAATGTCTCAAGTTAGGTATGAAAAAAAAAACTTTTATGAATTTTGTCAAAATTGGAACTTTATAAGCATATAACAAATAATTGAGCCTATGTATTTTTAAAACTTCCATTAATGAAAATTATAAGGAACCTATCATTACATTTTCAAGATTTTTTACTAAATGAAAAAGATTTTATCGAGGATAATTTTAAAAAAATTTAGAAAAATGGAAAAATTTCTCAAGGGCTCAAGCCTATAACTAGCTCAAAAATAGTCAAAATATTGAGAAAATGTTTTATGGAAAATTTTAATATAAATATTTGTTGAAAATTTCAAGGTTCTACAGTTATGAATTTTTGAGATACACCAAAAAAATAAAATCGATTTTTCAAAAATTGGTTTTGTATAAGTCACCTATTTTTTTGTTTTTCTCAACGCTTTCTAAAACTACTAGAAATTTTTAATTTTGACTTCCCAAAAATACCAACTAGTTTCACTTGTCTATCAGTAAAGATGCTGATCTAGAAAATCGGAGCACTTTTACTACCCAAAAAGCGCCATACAAAACAGAAAAAAAACACACATCATTGTAAAATCAATACATTTCTTCGCTCCGCTCAGAATCTAAGCATTTTTTTTCTATAAATATTATAGCTAAGTTGTTGTTTTTTGGGGGGGACAGAGCGCTTTGAAGATTTTTATCATTTTAAACTTTGAAAATTGAATTTTAATCATATTAACTCGTTTTAAATGCAATACATTTATTTGACGACTGATGTCAATTAATATAAGTAGGTATAGCCGTATTTATTTTTAGTAGTAAAAATTTCAGCAATTAAGGATATAAAAATATATAGATAATATTTTTTTTTCCTCATTAACTTGGCTTTTTTATGGTATCTACAAAAGCGGGGCCTGTCCAACTGGTGAAGGCGCGGGGCCCAGGGCGAGGGCCCCGCTCGCCCTGCCCTAGGGACGGCCCTGACAACAGGACCTAAGTTTGATGTAGGAGTACAGAATCAAGAAGAGATGGCTAAATACAGAGAACGGTGGGTAGACGTGGTACTGTGGTAGTAGCTGCAAGGTCAAGTAAATATAAATGCCTTGCATTATGCAAAAACGAAATAATGCTTCGATTTACAACTTCCAGTATCTTGTTCGATGGGAAAATGAATCTAGTTGTCAGTGGCGTATCCAGAGGCAAATGACCTCTCCCTCCCCCGCAAAAAAAAAATTTAGACCTGGGTCCACCACTACTAGTTGGTGCTTGGGGAAGTCCAAATACCATATTCCCATTAGTGTTCAAATGTGCCGAGAAAAACAGAAAAAACAAATCAAATCGGTTTTCGGCAAAATCGATTTTGGTTTTTGATGTAACTATAAAACAAATGACCGTAAATACTTGACATTTTTACTGGTTGTTTATTTAGCATTTTCTATACAAGATAAAATTTTCAAAATACTTGGATTGGTTTTGAACTATATACGGACATTTTTAGTATCCAATTTTTAATTTTTTTTTTCCATTTATTACATGAAGGAGTTGTTCTACAACAACAGTACAAGACTACTGACAAGAATAAATTGTCTTGAAAGTCAAATTCTCAAAATTAAAAATAAATAATGTTAAAAAATAATGCAAAAAATGCCAACGGCACGTAGTGTTCCCAAGCGGTCACCCATCCAAGTACTAACTACGCCCGACGTTGCTTAACTTCAGTGATCGGACGAGAACTGGTGTATTCAACGTGGTATGGTCGTTGGCGAAGGTGAAAGAGAAAATAACATTACTTAGGGCCGTTCTTACGACGTCCGGTTAAAGTTAACCGACACTTAACCGGAAGAATTCTGCCGGTAATAAAATCTGTTATCAGTCGGTTAGCGTTAACCGACACTTTACCGGACATTGTAAGAACGGCCCTAAAATTGTGTAACTATAACTTTTTTTGTGAGTTTGTAAGTTTATGCAACTAAATAAATTATAATAATTATAACTTATTTTTAACCCATAAAAATAAAAGTGGAATGCATAGACACAACTAAGGTTAAAATTCTGGGGGAGGGGATACGCCCACCAACAAAATTATTAATTAAATATAACTCATAGCCAATAGGGGGCTTATATTTAAATCATTAAGGGATATTTTTGGGTGAGCTAAACTGTGGTCGGAGGGGAGATAAGCCCCCTACCCCCTCCCCATCACTAATAGTTCCGTCACAGGTGTATTGCTAGAACTGTAAAGTGCTTATAGAACTGTGTAACTATGTAAATTGTTTAAAATTTATATTTTTATTGTATTAGATACTGAGAGGAGCAATAAAATGAAAGTATTGATTTTACAATAACAGCATACACTTCACAAAATGAAAAAATATTTTTTGTATATTAATAATATTTATATTTTTATAAAAATGTTTGAAATTTCATTGTACTAATTTAGTGCTTCGTAATATAATATTTTGTGGATTTTTTTCCAAGTTCATTAATCATTATTCATTACTCCATTAGGATTGATTTCCGCAACACCACGGCCGCGACGCGCTATAGGTGCCTATGTACACGATAATTAATCGAAATAATGTTTCGATTTTCAACTTCAGTATATAGCTAAGGATTGAAAATTTAAAACAATGTTCTACGTAAATATGTTATATAATATATATTAATTATTAATTAATTCACATTTCACATAATATCAGTGCTTGAATTGAAAACAAAATAGAAGGGGTATGCAAAAGTATAAAACATTTGTGCGTCCCCCCAACATTTAAATGTCTTATCAATTCTTGAAATTAGAAGGGGTACGCTAAAATATTTTAAAAATAGAAGTTGGACTCCGTCCCCCCGCGTCCCCCCCAATTCAACCACTGCATAATATCATCATTCATCAAATATACTTAGTAATTTCATAGGCTGTCTGACCTTCTTGGCTCACAATCTTTTTCTTATACAATGATATTATACCATTGAACTCAAATTTAACACCATCCATAAAGACCCACTTGTAACCTACTGTACAGCAGAGCAACACCCACTTGCCCACCTTTTTATTATTACATACTAAATTAACTATAATTTTGTTAGAAGGCAACTTCTCTACTTCATCACGAGATATTAGCTTTAAGAAGTACATTTATATATTAATATTTATTTGTATTTATTATATACACATACGACATACTATGTCATCAGTGGCACCAAAGTCCAACACTTTACGCATGAAATTAGACACCTCAACATACCATTTTTGACACCCACCTATTTCTTTTTATTACCTTACCAGAGGCGTGCTCAGTATTTTTGGATGGTTAAAATTTTGGAGTTATATTGGAAAAACTGGGTTTTTCCCAAGGCCTCAGAATATAATAGTTATGGAAAAATTAGAGAATGCAATAAATTTCTGAATAAACCTGAAGGTTTCGTAAAAAAAATGTGTCTAAAATAATTTAAAATTAAAACAAGAGATATACAAAGTACCAACTTTAAAACTTACTTGGTCTATGGTTCTTAAGAATCGAGAGCTAATTCACAGTTAAAAAGTTGAAAAACCAATGAATTCAACACAGATATTTATACTCTGTGCAAAAAAAGATATTTTGGGTATTTAAAAAAAAAAAATCAATGTTTATGAAAAATAAATAGTATAACAAAAAAAATCAATTTAATTATTAGTGATTGTATTTTCAAAATATGCCTTTCAGTACAATGAAATTGTATTACCACATGGGGTTAACTACTTAAGTGTTTACACAATACTTATCATTTACCACTGGTAAATATTATAAAATAATAATTTTTTTTTACCGTCAATATTTATTTATAATAATATGTTATATCTTAAATATTAGATATAAAATTGAACGGGTTTAGTCTTTACTGAAAAAGTAGATGCAAGTCCCCTATAGTAATATATAAGTAGGTTATGTGATTTAACAATTATATTATACAAATTATTCTTGATCTCAATACACATAATTTACAGTTTTGTTAAACGGAAAATTAATGGTCAACTTAGGACATAAGACATTTAACATGTATTGTATAGTGGATAGAAGAAAAAGGGATAAGGGCTGATTTAAGAAGTTTAAAATACATAAGCAATAACAGGGATGGAGAATCAGTTTTATTGGATGGTAGATTTACAAGGAATCTAAGATTAAGTGAACCTCCATGTTCAGCAAAGATTATGTTTGCACAATACTTAAAAATAAAATAAAATACATAATCATTATCAGACATAAATACTCACGTTTATTAGTTAATTACAAGATAATTAATGCTCATTCAAGTCAATGGTTTCACATTAACAGAGGACTCGAAAAACATATAATAAAAAATGAAATAAAAATATATATATTATATATTACGTATTTTTTTTAACAATACTACTATGTTATTAAATAAATAATTTAAAAAAATCAGGCTTTTCAAAGGAATAATAAGAAAAAATCACACATGATTTTTTTATGTTAGTAGCTGAGATAATCACAAAATATCGATATAATTTTAAATGTCTTCATTGATTTTAATCAATTTACAAATCATTAATAAGTTGTGTGAAATTTACTTCTAATCTAATACACCGAATATAATATGATATCCACTAATGTGGAAATAAATGTTTAGACGTATAGATATGATAAAACTTATTGAATATAATTGGATATTTTACAATTTATTATAATAATATATTTTACTTTTTATAGTTAAATCTGAGGAAAAATAATAGCGGCACTTATTAGTAAGATCTATACAGTCTACGTCATAATCTGATGTTTATCTGTCACACAATGACTAGTTTAACATTATATTGCCACAAAAAAATAAAAAAAAATATAGTATAATTAACAATTGTTGAGTCCAAAAATGATGTTCAGATTTACACTGAACAATATTCTTAAAGACTAATCGCATTAAACTTATTTTTTCTTACTTGTATCGGTTAAATAATTAAAATATTTACAAAAAAAAAAAAAATGCTAAATGTGTTATTCTATTTATATTTACAAGGAATTTTAGAAGGCAAATTGAAACATAAGAATGTATCTATGAGCTATTATCTAGTCTTTAAATAACAAATTTCAAACTAATTTATAACTTAACTGGGAATAAAAAAAATTTATTTATTAAACATAAAAAAAATAATTGATCACAATGAATAAATAAGGCAGTATTGAAGGAATGGTACAATATAAATGTGTTCTTTTTTCTTTGAGCGCGATGGCAAAGTATAATTGTTTTATTTTAATTGTAATATATATTTGTATTTAACAAAAAAATATCTTATTTTAATGATAAAGAGAGCAATCAACTATATTAATACATTTGGAATCAATGTTCAAGTCAACTAGGTATTTAAATTAAACCTTAAACAAAAATAGGGGGTCACAACTCTTCAAATGTAGTCAGTTCTCAATTTAAAAGGTTATTATTGTAATGGATTAAGTTTTGTATAATTGATGAGTTTATGACGACTGAGATTCAGGCGGAGCTCTGTAATAAAAAAAAAATATATATATTATCGCAATTATAATAATAATAATATTAAATTTAAAAAGAAATGTATTGCTAGATTATTAGTCTAAACTTGGAATAATAAAATTATACAAGTAAGATACAAATTATGTTTATAAATACCTAAAATAAAATAGGTAAATTGTTGGTATATTTTTAATAGAAATAACAAAATATTAAAGGAATTTTGAAGTGTTTTTATATCAACTTACACAAAATCTTTAAACTTGAAAAATACAATTAAAGGGTGTTCTTTTTAATCGAAGACACTTATTATTAAAGTTCACTATGAGTGTCTAAGTTAAATACTTCAATCAATTACCCCGTATTGAACATCACCTAGTACATATTGTTGACTGTCTGTTCGGAATCAAACAATATATTTTATGCAGATTAGTATATTTTAAACTTTAAATGTTTGGCGCTTCTATGGCAGTTACACATCAAGAGTCCTTAAAGGCACATAAAAATAGTAATGATACAAATATTTAACATTACAACTTCAAAGGCATGATATTACTTATGTAAACTTCTCTAATCTAATAATATGCTTGGTTGACAAAATAGCAGATTGCTATAATAAACTATTTTAACTGGTAACTCTTACAGTCAAACTATATTTGAATAATTTAAAAAAATTGTCCTTAGTTTTTGCATCCACAAAGGTTTTTAATTAATGTGTATTCAAAGTTTGACAAAAATGGTAAATTTCGAGATGCAAAGAGCAATTATGTTCAAATGTTGACAATGGCTAAGAGACAAATTCCAGAAAAAATCAAAATATTTTTTTATCATTGTCCATTTTGTCTATTTAATATACAGTATTAAATAGTGAAAAGTAAAATTTATTACTTACCCTGGTGGTCCAGAAGGGCCAGGATAGTAATATGGCGGTGGGCGTTCATATTCAGATGAGATCGGATTTTGATAATGAGGTGGTCCACCATTTGGGAAGTCCCAGGTAGGCCTTAAAATATAATTACATAAATAATTAATGCAACTTATTATTGGAAAAGTATTATTAAAATAGACATACACTGATATTAGTTGTTACATACATAGTGTAGTCAAACAGCTTTACGTATTTAACGTATTGTGGCTATAAGATTACAATTTACAATTAGGGTTGAATACTAATGGTATTGAAATACTTAATATAATATTATACTATTCAATATTGAATGAGATATTTATGCATAACATAATCAATTTATGTTTCATACAACCAATACAGTTTTAGTTTTGAAGTCAAAAATTAAACTATTAAAGTATTACTATCAGGCGCGGATACAAGGGGCTAGCCCCCCCCCCCTTAGACTAGGACTTCAGTACTTAAAATATTTCAAAACTTAAACTAAATGCCCATGCTTTTATGTACTTAAAGTACATTTTTTTGTCTAGCCCTACCCCCATTTTTCATTTCTAGATCCTTGCCTGTTTACTATTGATTTATTAAATTGACAATTAGAGTTCTCTAGTCAGTTTTTTCACATTAATTTTATTGCAACATGAAAAGCATTGTTACATTTTGATATTACTAATATTTTAACCTATAATAAAAAATAAATAAATCATACATAGGAGCAATGAAAAACTGAAATTCATCTTCAGAATGGATTTTTAATATTTTATACCACAATCATTTCAATTAAACTCAAAAATCAGTTCATTAATTTTGCTTATTTCTGTTCTAAATTTACTTATTGCTGCTAAAGGCACTACCTAATCTCAGTCTATATTAAATTTGTTTATTATTTCCACAGTTATAGTTATCTCCATTATCAAGGCTCATACTTAATTTTCCATTAATATAATTTATTATTGTGTACAACACAATGTAATATTATTATAAGTTATGAAGTGTGTTATGTAATATTTGTATTAATTGTCAAGCTATCAGTTTTTACTAAAAGCTAAAAAAACATTAATTTATAATAGGTCGATTTACTACAATAGCATTAATTATAAAACTGTATCGATTACTTTGAATTTAAATGTTTTGTCATGTTTGTAAGACAGACAAAAAATACAAGCATATCTTTTTGATTTTAATTTGTTATTCAAAAGAATTCAACGGTATATTTTACAGTAAAACATACTTTGGTTGTGCTTCAGGTAGACCACCTGAAGGGCTTGTAGTAGGTACTACAATATTCGCTCGCCCAAGATGTGCACTATAATCAACTGAACCACCATGTCCAGGATGACGACTTTCGTTAGCTGATGTGTTAACAGCAATTTCTGGGTTGGACATATTCTCATAGCCTATGGGTATATTTGATGATCGATTTCCACTTGGAGCAGTAGTCACTTTTTTACGTGGTTTATTCCTTGCGTTTTTTTTCTTGTTGTTTGAACTAAATATACAATTATATATAAAGTATATGATAAAATATATTAAGAAAATTAAAAAATAAAAACAGGCTACTATAATAAAATACTTTACCTTGCTAATGGAATATTTTCACGGTCTGTGTATGCATCATATAAGTATTCACTATAATATAAAAACAAACATGAATAACAATTAAAACAAGTTCATAGAAAGAAAATCAATACTTACGCTTCAACTAATGGCCCTGGATAGGGATCTGACTTCTGGTAGAGAGAAGCCAATTTCACACAAAGAATTATAATGGGCATGAAGAGGATTGAACAAATGCCGACACTCATCCAAAAACCATTCTAAAATATTGAAAAATAAACAATATTACCAATATTTAAATATGGTTTAAATAATTGCACACAGTTGAATCTTCCAACAATTAAATTGTTAATCAGTGACAGTGTACACTCCAAGAAGATTAATATCAGGTAAATGTACTCTTATATTAAAATGAAAGTATGAAGTATGTATTCATATTAAATGTAAATATTTACTTTACTATGTTTATGTTATGACTGTTATGAGTGTGTAAACTGATTACAACAATTTATTAATGATGCATAATTTACACATAATGCCTAGGTAGCAAATTTGTATGTACATGCATCTTTATTTCTGGGTATCAAATTTTAAATAAGTTGAACATGCGTTCCTTAAGGATTACTGAGTACTATTTTTTTATGTTAGATTTTAAGTGTATATTTTAGGATTTCAAGGTATTACTTAGGTAATTTGCTATTAAACATATATTTTGGATATTATTCATACTAATATTTTTAATACCTACTTGATAAAATCGTCTTAAAAGATATATTTTAGACTATTAAATTGTGTTTGGTTGATATACCACATTGAGATTGGACTAACATACTTAAAATGCAGGTACCAATCATAATGTACGAATTATTGCCATGAGCAAAAAAATGTATGATAATTTTTTTATAATTTTCATTTTTAGAGCATTAAAATGCTAAGTTCATTAATGCATATAAATCTGCTCCCCAATAATGTCTTTTTAAAATATGAATAATCTTTGTAGACATTTATTTTGTCGATGAATTTAATATTATACCACTTCACTGAATAATAGTATTGAAGTCCATATATTTTATTTAGTTGTTTATAAATTACAATTTTTACTGCATATATTTATTTGATAGTTTTATACTCACATAAGGATTAAGTATTTTTTGGCATCCAGCAACAATAGTGGCATTGTAAGCCTGTGACATAGGCCAGCATTTACCTACATCTTCTCTAATTTGGCTTACGACCCTTTGTAAATATTGATCTATGTGTTTGTTAAATTCTTCTCCAAATTCTTTTGCGAGCTGGAAAATATTATAACATATACTACTAATAACAACAGTATTTATAACTTAGTATTTGTAGATGTTTTATTAAAATAAAAACACAAATCTACAAAATTTAAGTTAGAATAGATATTTTTTTACAAACAAACAGTTAATACAATACTTTAATTATATTATATTTATTATAACTGTTTGCACACCTTCTTTAAGCTAAAGTTTGTATTGAAAGAGGGGAGTTCATAAAATAGTTACATAAACAATTACTATATATTATATTATAATTACTATAACTTACTTTGGTCACTATTGTTGGCCCTTCAGTATATAAATACTTTTGAGCCTGTTCAACCTCAATTAGAAGATGTTCAACAGCATGGCGTAATGAAGAATGATTAAAACGTAAATGTTCTTGAAGCTGATTAGCAGTGGATTCTAATCGTTGACTTATATCTAGCATTAATGCCACTTGTTGTCCCTGATGTACCTTTAAGTACATTGCTTGGTTTGTTAGTGAAAATTTAACCTATAGAAATTAAATGGTTGATTAGTTAATATTTTATTAAATTTAATCATTTAATTGAAATATATACTTCTGATTTTGACATTGGCAGTTGGGATGCTGTTTGATTGAGTGCATCAGCAAGTTGAATCAAATCGATTGAAGTAATTTTCTCACCAAGCTATAGTCGGACAGACAAAATGTTATTCCATTCTAGGATAAAATAAAACTACAAAAAGCTTTAATGAAAACTTACAACATGGGTATATGCTGGAAAATTGATACTGGATAGAGGTGATTTAGATAATTTTATCAATTGTTTTTCTGCCTCAGGAGTCAAGATTACTATTTCTCCTTCTAATTTTATTTTTGATACTAATTCATCAATATGTTGATCGATACCAAAAGAAGTGGGATATTCTAAAACTTTGTTCAGATCAATAAGTCTTTCCATTTTTAAAACTTGGAATAAACTCATGTTACGATGGCAATCTCTGTAAATTAACAACATAATTATTAAAATGTTACAGTACTCAAATGTTTGTTAATTAGTTATTAATTATTAGAGTTATTTACCGAATTATGGAACTAATATTAAAATCAGTATTGTTTGGTGATGGTCTTACATAAGGTTGTTGATGGTTATCTAATTTATGTATTGCAGATACATCATACAAACGATTCACTATGTTCAAAACCCTTGAAGGTGTAGGGTTTTGCAACGGTTCACATATAATACGGTCTGTAGTTACACCAGTAACAAAATAAAACAAAGCAATGATCATTAAGAATGCTGATGACAAAAACATTAACCATACAGCCCTGTAACACACACAATATTCAGACAATCAATATACTTATTGTAATATTTAAATATAATTTAAGTAACATACATCATCAAATATGAAGCTCCAGTTCCTTTATTGCAACAATCATCATGATGATATCCACCTTCTGGTCGACTACCGCAAAATCCACAGAATAATCCAAGAGTTAGACACATCAAAATCAAAAACAGTGTAATTGCTACACCCAAACAAACATAATACCTACAAACAAACAAATTTTTAATATATTGATAATTTTAAGGGTAGAAATTAGTTACCGATAAGGTGAAAATTCTTTTAATAGGCCTTCTCCTTGTTCCGTCGGGGAATATGAGTTAGCAATAGTGGTATCTACACGATCTAAAACTTTATCTACTTTTACAGAATTTTCTTTGATTGCATTTCCCACTTTTCGAATATTTAATTTTATTTCTGGGATATTATCATTAACAGCATTCTGTATAATTGTTTTCACCTTCTCAAATTGTTGCTGACCCTTCATTACCTCTTCTTCAATGTCAGCAGTAATAAAATCAGATATATTCTTCAAAGTAGCAGTTACATTTGGCAACTAGAAAAAAAAAATTCAACACAAAGTTTTAACAATAATTAACCGGCATTTGAGTATTTAGTTAAATTTTAAACAATATTAACATCATGGTATATTATTATAAAACAGCTCAGATAGTATTTTTTTCTAAGACATAAAATAGCAGACACAAGAAAACCAGGAATTGTATAACCTACCTTTGGAAGATCATTGTCTAATATCTAATATCCACGGTAAGCAAACAAAATTAAGATTTCAACATTAAGTAGTTAAAAATAATTTATATATATTGATATATTATTTGGTTACCTGACTAAAGTTTGCTTCTAAAGAAAGATCCTGGATATTAAACCGATTTAAAATCTCACGACAAGTACGTTCAAATCGACACGACTCCAATTTTTTCATTATAATTGATCGACATTCCTTTAAAGCTAAATAAAACAAATAATTATTCACAATGGGCCATTTTCTTTAAATGATAATAATTAAATAATAAAGGATCGTACCAGCATCTAATTGCAGAGCTGTTTCCTGTAATTGACGAGTCAATGAATCTACATTAGAAAGATCTTGTTTGATGAGCCCCAGTCCATTTACAACGGCAGTTAAATTAGATAAAACTGATGCTTTAGAAACTTCACCAAGTTTTTTTTTAACTATTTCACCACTAGCTGTAACATAAATAAATGTATTATTTTTTAATTAAAACCTAATTATTGTTTAATTGTTATAAAAAAAACTATTTTTTTACCTTCCAATATATTTGATAGTGTTCCTTCCAACTCATCAAAATTTACAACTAATAAATTATCAACTTCCTAAATAATATAGACAATTTACAATAAATTATATACATAAAATATAGAAGTATAATACAATGAAACTTCCATATACCTAAGTATGTAACAAACTTCAATTTAACATAATTTTCTGTTTAACAAAATATTTTTGAGAAACAATTTTTTTTTGTTCCCCATGAGATTTGTAATATGAAAGTTTTAATGTATATAAATATGATGCTTCATTTTTTTTTAGAAGAAGAACAGGAATTTCTTACTTTTTTTGTATTATTTATAAATAGTCTGGTATCATTTAAAGATTTCTTAACATTTGTTGGTAACTCTTTAACACCATCTTCTAAATATTCATTACTCACAAATGTACAAACTACGCCAAATCTAAAACAAAATTTATTTTATTAATGACTAAGTATAAAAGTATTATAAACCATTGATTTTGATTATTGCTAATAAAAAATGAACAAACACACTAATATTATAAAAAAAGCATTGCTGTATAGGTAGGTGTCATAGTCTACAGCATACACAAGTAGGTCACTGCAATGGATGTATTAAATTAGAACTCAATCATAAATCTTTGTATAAGATGAAAAACCATTCTGAGCAGAGACGATCAGTTTATATTATTTAAGAATATTTTATTATATACAATATATATTTTGGTGAAGACATTAATTTTTTTGTTGGTAATAACTAATAAGGTTAGGTATTAAACTATTTTTTGCTAAAAGAAATCACATATTATATTATTACAATATTACCTAGGTACTTATAAAATTGAATTATTCAGATTTTTAGGTTTCTATAGGAAAAACTTAAGAGGAACCATTGCATTACATTTTCAAGTCTTAGCTATGAAAATTAAAAATGTTATAATTTTTTAATTGCTATATAATTTAATTTAAGTGATTTTTCCGAGCTTAAACACATGTTTAATTGCTTTTACAAAAATGTTGGCAATATATTTTCGATATTTTTAAACGGTTGTAATAACAACTTATCTCCTATTTGAGATTATCTCGTGTTAAATTTTCAAGCATTTTGGTCGAGCATATTTTTTTTGTAAACATTTATAGAAAAAAACTAAATAAATTCGTCAAGTTTCTATAAATAGATTCAAATTTGTCTAAAAGTTTTGAATATTTTACAAAACATAGAAAATATAATTTTAAAAATAGTAATGTTTCAATTTACTAGGTACGACTAAGAGTTTTTAAATTACAACATAAATAACAAATTTCGCAAAAATTGAACTTAAAATGCTTATAAAAAAAAAAGACTACTTTATTTTCAATATTTTATAATCCCTTATAATCTTATGAGGAATTGTGTATTTAGAAGTCCTTTTTTTCTCACTAACAAAAGTTGTATCATATATAAATCAAAAATAAACTAAGAAAGATTCGAACATCTATTGTCATCTATAAATAGTTCAAAGAGCCAAAATATTTTGAAAGTTGTATCACGTCTAGTAAATATCTATATGAATATTTTGTGAAAAGTGCAAGTATCTACAGATTTTCCTTTTTGAATTACAACAAATTAACATTTTGTCAAAAACTGCATGGTTTACCGTAGTTTTTTTTGTTTTGACTTTCCCGATTATTTTTTTTAAAGTTCTGGTAATTTTAACTTTTGAACACAAAATATCAACTAGATTCGGTTAACTACCAGAAACCACCATCGATGTTCAAGATGGAAGCATCATTAAAACACTCATCGTTATTATGTAAATACATTTATTGCTCCTCTCCGAATCTAATAGAAGATATGACGTATGTTTATAGATTTTGATCATATACTAATTGAACCTGGAATTTCGAAATGGACTCATAACTGAAAATTAAAATTTTTCAAGAAACACAAAAAACTGTTTTTTTTTTAATTTTTTTTTTTTTGTACCAATTTTTTTTTCTAAAATTACGGACTAATATTAAATGTTAAGCCTACGTAATACAATATTCTTGAAGTGAAATTTTTTTAGAAATGTGATTCATTATGTTTTCCGAGATGAGTCCTTTTCGAAATTTATACGAGGATTACAGGGATTTAAAATTGAAACAAATATATACCCTTTTCGCTAACAGATATGAGCTCTTTTTGCTCATAAAATATCGGTCTATATGAGTGTAAATGAAAAAAACAGGGGAAAGTATATTTTGATAAAAACTCGAGATGGGCCCTTTTTGAAATTCGCAATTCAATTATAAAATTAAGATACACTATATACATATAATGTTTCGCATTATACTTATCCAGTATGGTGAATAATAACACTTAGCAAGTTATATAGGTATAAAGTATGCAGACTCACGATATTAGTATAGTAAGCCCAGCTAGTATCATGCCATAAAACTGTCTCTTGCAAGAATCGTATTTGGCGTCAAAGGGTTGAGACCGCGAGCCACAACCTCCAGTACAACGACAACAGCATAAGGTCAGACCAATTAGTGGCATTAAAACAGCAAACACCAATCCAGCAACTAACACGGTAGCACTTGCCCAGTAATGGCTTACCAATATTGGCCATTCGTGAGACAAATAATCTATTTGAATTGTATTATCACCTTCGACATCAATGAACCCTGAAAATAAACAACGACACATTATTACATAAAATCTATAATAATATGTTTAATATTATATAATATTGTATAACACGTAGGTTTTGAGTTTCGTCATATTATAACACAATATTCAGTAAACAATATGTATCGTCAATAATTGTTTATTGGCATTATTAATGGTATTTTGTGGTTCGTACCATAATATGTTTTTTCATATTTATCGTCATCGTCTACGTCATTATAATATTTTATACACAAAATGTAGTATGGAGATTCCTCGTTTCAAGGAATAACATTTAATATTTTTTTTTTAATTCGATTTAAAAATTGTTATTACTACCTCACTAGCCAGGTTTGACACTACTTGATACTTATATAGTAAGTAACTAGGGGACTGATTGGGGCAACCACAAACATACATAAATAGTAAGAATGAACAACTATAATGGCATACAATATTTAATGTTGACAGAATCTTGCCGAATTATCTGAAACACTAGTTTTTTGTAATTTGGTAAAATTACTCAACTAAAATTTGTGTTTTTGGAATTTATAATTAAAACTCTTCAACTATAGTCGTTTGATGCTATTGTGCATTTAACTCTCTCGTAATACGCATTCCTCACAGTAAAATAACTACAAAAATATGCCCCATTTATCAGCTATGACTATTTTATAGGCCATACAAAATTAAATTGTCATTAAAATAATTTGCCATTACAATTCAAATTAAACAACAAAGAATACATTAATCGTTATAACAACGACGTGTAAAATAATTATACACGTTGTGTATTTGTTTATTTTAGTAAACCTTGAACCGTCAGTATTGTTGTCCTGTTTTTTTCGGTTTAAATAGTTTGAAGGGTTATTACTTATATAGTATTTATTACTTATTCACCAAGCATGCTCGCCCCGCCCGAGTTTTCATTTAATAATACATTTCTTTAAAATTTTAGATTTTTAGAAATTACTTAAAGACCAAATTTCCAAATGATACTTTTTGCATTACTAAAAGAGCGATATCATTACATATATATAGTAGTATATACGATTACTGCGGAAATAATTCCATACAACGGAGCAGAATATCAAATGATGTAGTAACCTTGCAAAGAACGAACGAGCAAGGATTATTATTTTATTTTACTCTCGTTTTGTCACACTGCATACACATAACACACGCGACACGCGTCATCATATTATTGTGCGCGACTGACTTACGAAAAAATCCAGGATGCATGCTCTGACGCATAAACCTATATCGATATTCAATGTATAGGTGTTTGATTGCCATGGGTGTTTTTTTCATTTCAATTCATTCACGACTGCGCTCAATAACGACATTGGACAATAATTATTTACGCAACTAACTACAGCAAACTACCAAAGCACAAACATAACATATTATTATGTTAGACGTGAATGACATTATTTTACTAATGTATACCTAACCATTATAAAGTTATAGTAAAAATTGTTTAAGGAACGTGTGTTTGAGTTGGGTAATATTTTTCGAACCTATCATCACGTTAATAATGTTATCCTATACTCTATAGGCTAATTAGTCACAATATTAGTACATAAACTCAGAAACCGATTCAAAATCCGTTTGGATACATAATAATTATCTGCCTATAATAATTTACAGTTGAACGTGTTGGTTCTCGTTTGAACAAAAAAGTTAGTACTATCACAATTCACAGGGCACTTCTTAATGTATTCGAAAATATTGGAATACAAAAAAAATTAAACTCATGACATTTTGAATTAACGGGCTGCATGTTTGGTGAATTACCCTGCAGTATATGTTCGATTCTCCGACAATCTTGGAGTTTATTCTTTATTTATCCTTACGACTTAAACATCAAACGAGGATTTTCATAAATATCCATTATCCATTTGATGGAGATGGACAGTGTACTTACTTAGTTACTTAATACTAATATTATATATTATTATGTATCGCAGTATTCAATATAAATATTTTAAATAGGATACGTCGATCAGCGATGCAACTATATAATTTATTTTCATAGGGGATTATATCGAATATGAATTATTATAATATACGAAAACTGTATCGTTCCTAAGTGACATTTTTAAAATATTCAAAAAGAATATAATATATACTATGAGAATATTAGACAATAAATTTAAATTAATATTTAAATATAATATATTGTGTTGCCCTGGAGCATTAAATACGTTAATCAATCGGACCTGAATGCCTGATCAATAACATTAACTTGATTTAGAAAGTAAATTTGTAATTTCGATATTGATACTTGACCTATTATGAAATTTATAAGAAACAACATAATCTGGACTGGAGAATTGTTTCGATATATTTTAAACTTTAAAGCTAGTTTTAAGTTTGCTATATATTATATATTTATATTATAATTTATACTGCTATAGGTATACCTACAGGCTATAATATAAAATAAAAATAAATAATGCACATAATAGCTAGCTTAAAAATTAAAATATCTTATCAATTCTAGGAGAAAACACAGTTAATGTTTACCTTTAAATTGTACAATAGGGGCATTAGGTCGCAATTTACTCAAATATTAAAACAACGAAACTACATGTAAACCGCCGCTGAACGTAAATTTGCTTATATAATATATTTTTTCATATCAGCCGATAACCCAATATATTAGCTTGATCGTTATATTCACGGCTGTGGGTAGCATATAGCCACATATTTTATATTACCTAATTGTTTATGGTGGGTTTATACTTTATAGTATCATAATATTCATAAGTAGTGGATTGGTGAACTCGAAATTTTTCAGAGGCAAGTCTAATATTCCATACACATACCTGAAGCCCTAGATATACCTATGTTTATTATTTACTGCGAAATTTTTAAATTTAAATGTTTGTAGTAAATACTAAATAATTACCCAATGGCTTACTACCAATTCCACCCCTAAAAAAAAACTCAGTGGTGGCTGCCTCTAGATTAAACGCCACGGCACTGATCGCATTACCACCTATCCATGCAGATAATTGCATATAAAAATTGATAACACACGGTTATTCATAATATTGTAACTGTACAACATAGGTACTGTTAACGATAACTGTACAGTTGACATTTTCCTGCAGACACCACAACAATGTGTTGTATGTCCTAATAATTTATAATTTTAACTGAAAATAACATTTCGTGATGCGTGTGTGGGGGGGGACGTCACTGATGTCGACTGTCCCAAACTCCCACGCGTATCACATCATAATCCAACGATCAGATCGATTAAACATTTTGTTCCCGCGGTCGAGAGCACACCACTATAATACTGGCGCAATCGTGAAAGTTGATACGCGAAATGTATACGTATATCGTATATGTATAGGTACAGAAAATCAATTTTCCCGGGAAACGCTAAGTATAATATTGTTATTACACGATCAATCACTTGAGTCAATATACACATAGTTTTTCACTACGCATCTACATTATATTATGTATATATTTATACTTTCTACCTATACGATAAATATACATATAATATATTATAATAAATTATTTATACATAATATAGAGGGACGGCCCAACCTAACCACCTGTACATAGTCTTACCTGTGGCGAGGCGTCGGAGCGTTTGTGTGTGAGCGAGAGATTGTGCACCGAAAAAAACAACATACAATTAACTGAATTATCCATTCGAAAATTACGTTATTTTGTCATGCAAATAACAGTCACGGATAAATTGGCAACGCACGTTCAAACGCCACGAGAATTACCACCGCAGTGAGAAAACTATTCCGCCCAGAAAGGTACTTGAACTTGACAATGCACGTCAAAAAGGTTTTATAAATTATTTGATGTAAAAATAAATACATAATTACAGTAAAAAAAAAAAAACGAAAGAGGAAACGACCGTTGCGCGAGTTAGAAAAACAAAAAATCACCCTGAAAATATCATTTCTGAGATGAGATCGGCAATAATTAATCCTGACCTCCACGCATAAAGTTATAACCTATGCACATCGCGTATCTGTTTAGATTTAGTATTTATTAAAATTAAGTCTTTTTTTAATAACACTAAAAAGTCACGTATATTTTTAATATCTGCGGTAACGAGAATGGACTTCAAAGTTCAAACAACAATATTCAATGCGAAAACGTCATTGTTTGGTTAAATAATACTGATATAGTGATATTATCTAATTTCCGTAAAATCGATCAAGGTTTATTTTTAAAACACGAATCAAATAATCCTATAAAAGTTTATTTGTTTTACCTATTTATAGTGTAATAAGCAACTATTAGTCATTCTAGTTATGTAACACAAATACCAAGATATACATGGCAGTGTTTACATTAATAGTTCCATCATTATTATTTTATATGAAATTTAAAAAATTTGAGTAAATTTTAAGCAAACAATTAATGAATTTTTAGTAAAAACAATATTATAATAAAAAACTAAAATAGTAAAAAGTAACTTGAGATTAATTTCATAAATAAAATTATATTTGATTTCAAACATCTCAATATTTATTGTTTCATTTTTATTAGTTTATCCACAAATTGTTTTACCACTACATATAAATGCTTATAAGTTAAAATAATTTTTTTCTTTTACAAATTCAAATATTCAATTTAATTTTAAGATCAAATTTTTAAAATTGCAAAAAAAAATGCTGAATATGAATACTCAACAGTTTTAATTTATAAATCTTTGAATTTATAGGTTTTAAAGTTAGATTATTTGTATTGTATGATTATAGGAAAGAAATTCAGTTATTCTCAGTAAGTAGCAAAATGTATATAATATATAATATATAATAATATATAGTAATATATAATATAATATTGTTATAAATTATTATAATAGTTAATAGTTATGCTATAGTTGTTAATATGATTACTCTGTCTTATTTACCTATATCGTATAACTTTATTTATAATTATCTATATTTTCGTGTAACAAAATAATATTATCATTCATTACAATATTTATATATTATGCTGGATTCCCACAAGTATATTACACAATATAGTGACTACCACCTAAAATGTATTCTAAACATACACAATTGATATGAACATCATTCGGACGTATGAAAAATAGTATTTTACGTTGCACCATGATTTGGAATGTGGTTTTCAAGCTTTAGTCACAGTAATATTAAAATATTTAAATGAGTCAAAGCGTTTATTTTATTGAAATACAAATACCTAACTGGTTTTAACTTAATTCGAGTAAGACAAATCCTAGATGATATTATATTGTTTTACCATTAGTCAGATTATAATATTTCAACAACCACATACCTAGTTTAAATAACTTTTAACTAGAAATATTACAATAGATTGTTAAATAAATCCTTATAATATACGTACATATTGTCTATTGACTGTTAGGTATCAACGAAAAAATATAATTTTATGTCAAAATATTTGTATATTGTATATGATGAGGGTTTATACATTATACAAACAAATTAAAAAATAAGTATACATTAAAGATAATTGTACATAGTACGTCATGCTAAATAGTGACATAGGTAAGTAATAACTACTAATAAATTATTATAATATTATGAGTATTAGTATTAGTAGAGCAGTTTGTTTCACATTGATGAAAACGAGTCCGTAATTTTTATCAAGAAATAAAACGTAAGATTTAAATTCTGTTATCCACAGTATTGTTATCATTTATCACTTGTCATCGACATTGGCTGATAAAAACATTTATCTGATCTTATAGGTATTCACCGTTAAGATCAATGACAAGGACACGTATATAATATACAAAAATATATAAACAATACCTTTTGAAATTAATCAGCATATCGGAAATACGTAAAGGATATATTATTATCTGTATACCAAATTTACATAAATCACGTTTGTCACTCAGATCCCAATAGGAATTGACCCCAAATTTAATTTTAAAAACTTGAATCATAAATCCATAACCTAGACGTTATAATACTTTTCTAATAACAATCATATTTTTTATTGTAATGTGGATTTGTCAGTTACGAGTTTGTTGAATTAAATAAACAATTTAATATTATGATCATTATTATTAATTATGATTGCGATTGATGATAAAATGACAGCATGCATATTATCGAAATACAACATAATATGTTCTTATATTATAAGAAACAATTGCAATTGTTTGAAATAGGTAACACGGTTTGGCACAATATGTAAATATTATGTATTATAAAGATTGCAATAGTAATAGTAATAACATATAAATATATACTAGGATTGCCCAGTGCGATACAAAGAAATGGAGTTCGTTATACCCGATGAGTCATTTGATAACTCCAACGACCCGTTACAAGTACTACAACTACAACAGGCCAGTCTCTATTCTATACTATGTACAACCAGTACAGGCACAGCCGAACTACAAATAATAAATGTAGCTATAGACTATTTTACTACTCTCAAAATCCACAAACTCGCATACACATAAACAAATTTAACAAAGCGTAAAGAAAATAAATTAAGCTTATCATTCATCTTTAGTTCACATTTGAAAAGTTAATCAAGTACCTAAGCGAGCAACATTCATCCGTATATGGTAATAAACTAATGACAGCATGTTAAGTAAAACGGCAGCATATTATATACCTAGTTCCGTCCATAGCAATATAGTAAGAAATATTTTTTAGGATATTCGAAATGTAATTTTTATACAAAAATATAATATTGATGTGTATCATTTGGTCTTATAACTTTATAAACATATTGCAATATACCAATAAGTAGGTCATAACGACATGATCGAATCGTCATGAACATAAACTTATAAACGATAGTATTAAGAAAGAGTTTTATTTTTACTTATATGACGGATACTACCTGTATTACATTATGTACTGTAGATACAGTAAAAATATCTACTTAGGATCTATTTGATAACATGTCGTTAATACTTAATAAACGAGTTTCAGGCATATAAGAAGATGGATTGAACTAGAAAAACATGAGAGAAAACAAAGAGAACATAACGACGGCTTTTCGATATTTTTAGATACGATTTTATGACGTTGGACACGAACAAAGTGGATGAATATTAAAATATACCAGTAACGAAATATTATGTAGGTATAATAAGTACATAATATATTCGTGTAAATGTGTAATACACAGGGGCGTATTTAGTAATATTTGTAACGATATATTGTACCTACCGAAACAATTGTTAGTGGTGTCACACGACTTCTGTGGGACAAAATGAAAAACATATAGAAAATGGCGAATGTTGCCTACATATTGGTTTTTGTTCTCGGTGGTGTTATATACGTGAAAAAAATCGGGCCATTATATTATAGTTATGTAGTTTGTACAGCGAATAGTGACGGCTCCTGCAGCTGGTACCGTACATGATTTTCTTTCGTTAAACGAGTTCAATTGATAAACGAGACAAAAAAATAACATGTCAAGCGTATAATATTATTATAGTTGTCTGCCGTTATAAATTGGTAGTGTCGGGCAAAATCCTGTTTTCTAAACATACGTGCTACCGATACTGGACAAATAAATTTCTGTACAAAGTAAAATAAGAGAAAAAATAAAATAAAAAACAGCTATTAAAAAGTAATAGCATTAGCACATGAACAGAAAAC
Source organism: Macrosiphum euphorbiae (assembly GCA_949089665.1). Lineage (NCBI taxonomy): Eukaryota > Metazoa > Arthropoda > Insecta > Hemiptera > Aphididae > Macrosiphum > Macrosiphum euphorbiae. The sequence goes on along the minus strand of CARXXK010000001.1, from coordinate 140,383,908 downwards.
AGAAGTCATATTCCTGGGCTTAATGTGTAATAATTTAATATTTTATTTAATCGATTACAGGGAACAAACCTGGTAATATATATCACTATTTAATTAGGTATTGTTGAACAATAAACATCATAGTGGATACAAGAGTAAACAGATAACTCTCGAAGAGATGAATTATCAAAATCTATCTATCTATTTTTTTTATTAATTCTCATCCATATACTATCCATATACTTATATAAGGAATATAAGGAAACTATTATTGATTTGAATAACGACTTGAAAACAAAATATTAAAAAATTTCGAATCTATTCACTTAGGTAGGTACTTTAGGTACTTGTGTGAAAATAATTCTAAAACAAACGAACGTAGTAATCTAAAAATTACAATGACAATTGACAATTTGTTAGCATGCCTAGTTAAATGCGCTGTGCTAATTCTATAGTAAAAGTAAAAAATAAACCAAACCCTATTCTTGACATAGAAAATGTACCATAGGTCTTGTGTAAATCTGTGACAACGCAATATTTTTACTACTGGCCTGTTGCTTATCATTAACAGATTGGAACAGACGTATAATCATTAGTCATCATCATTCGCATTGCCATTTGCCAGTATATACTCGGCGTGTGAAAATTCGCGATTTTTAAGAAACAATAATGAGAAATTCACTCACCTTTATTATTATTTAGGGCTAAAGATTAAATTGGTACATTTGCAATAATTACTACGCAGTAGTCACTAGTCAGTATACGCACTTAGATGTATAGCTGAATTCGAGCGTATGACGTCATACAAGTTTATACCATAATTATTGTATTTGGATATTATTATTATAAAATAATCGTTTAAGATGAATTCACACCCGCACGTGTTGCATCCGTGTAAAAAAAGTAGCTACAGCATCGAACATTTGCGTTCAGATTACCAGATTTACCAATTTTGTATAATTATAATTTTATATTTAGAGTGAACTGATCATTCTTATTAAAAAGTTAAGGATATTATCTGCATATTTGGACGTTGAATTCTTTACGATATTCAAATTTTGTTGTACTATATGAGAATTTTTAAATAAAAATATTTTACAGTCATAAGTCATCTAGCATAAAAATCTAAATATTGTAAAAGACTAACGTACAAATACAGATAATTTGTTACTTATACTAGGTACCAAGTCCAATAGTGTACCTACCTATATTAGGATTTTCCTAATTCAGAACCCAACATAATATATCATCTATGGTTTTTTTTTTAAATACTGAAATATAGGTAAAGTATACCTACACGTTTTGGTAAATATACCGATAAGTTGCATTTTATTACCTATCCAACTTTTGATAGAAATTTCAACACTGAACTGGTTCATGCAAAGTTCAGTTTAGAAATCTGATGAAAAATTTGAAATATTCATGGTGATCCTAAGAGGTAAGAAATTGTGTGCCATGTAACTTATATATTGTTGGGTATCTACATATAATGCTTGGAAGTTATGGGAGCTAAAAAAAAAATATGCATGTGAAATATGCATGCACAAAAAAACGTTAAAATAAGCATGAAGAAATTTTAAAATATCAAAAAAAATTTAATAAAAATTCTAAATTCTAAAAAAAAAAACATTTATGTCGTTATTAATTTGCACTAAGAGAAATGTAAAATATAGAAAAATTAATTTATATTATTTCAAATATGGAGAAAACTGTCATTTTGAAATTGTATCGAACTGAAAAAATAGACATTAACATCAGAATATTAGCACGATAGGGAAAATGCACATCGAACCATTGTTTTCGTTAAATTAAAAGTCGATTGCGACGATAACAATAAATATTTATATTTAGAAAATATTAAATATGCATAATATGCGTATGAAAATCAAGAAATATAAAATTTTTTTCCTAAAATTTACGAAATATGCAAGATATACATTTTCAATTTTTAATTTTTAAACTCACCACCAAGTTGCATAGCTAGGATTTCTATCTTCGTCTGCTATAAATCGAGAGTATATAGAATGATAATATAAGAATAATATGCAACTCCTACAACTTCATGGCATAGTTCTATATTTATCTATCAGTTGCTTGTTGTATTAAAAAAAAATTGTATTCATAATTAAAATAACATTAAAAAAAATCAATTAAGTTAAATTACTTTAACACAATTTCAACTAAAATCAAACATAAAAATAATTTGGTTTGTTTTCCCGAGAGAAATGTTTAACCATTTTTTTTTTTTTTTTACTGTTATTAATTTATTTATTCATACAGTAGGCATAACTGTGTGTTTAAACGAAACATTTATATTGATAAATGATAGTCATTTTTCAAAAACCTAATAAACAAAAAAACAATGTATGCTGAATTCAGTAATTATCACAATTGACATAATTAATATGTATAATCGTATATTATACATTTATTACACTCATAATAAATTGACTACAGTAAATTCGACTACAGTCTAAATTGGTTACAATTATTTTGAAGGGGACTGATGCATGATTTCTGGTTAGTCTCGATTTTAGCTCGTAGAACGTAAAATAGTGTAAAAATGTTCAACAGACAAGGTTTAAAATTTTAAAATTATCTTTTAACTATAATCTTTAGCTAATAATTTATTATTTAACATGTATTATGTATTCTTAAAATTGTGTAAGTTATTTACTGCGAGTTAAGTTGTTCCATTTTAGATTCTTTTTGTATCTAACAAAAATTAAAACATGAGGCATTGAGGCAGAAGGCTAAAGTCATAGAAAATATTCGTTAAAAAAATCAAAACTATATTAAATGATTTTATACTTTCCGTATAAAAATTATAGTAACACACTTGTGCACAGATCGATTGATATATAGTCTAAAACAATGTGGGCGGACTATAAAAAAATTTTTGTTTTGTAATTAACCAAATAATAAAAAATATGATTATTTGGCCCACTATCAAAATTATTCATTTGAGTGGTAGAAATAACATGAATAGAGAATACCCATAACTCATAAGTGGCTCGAATTAAAACAGCAAAAAATTATTTATGTATATGTACCGTCGGTCAGATCAGCTCAGAACGTTATTTCTACACGGATGAAAGTATCGTCACTTCGATTCTCTCAAGATAAGCTATGACCAGATGACCTATATGGCTATATGTATTACTTTTTATTTTTATTAATTAATTATTAATATTTCGTTATATTAATTATTATTAAGTTTTTTTTCTGTAGCTTTTCCAATGATTTTATAATTATGATATGATTTGTTATATTATAATATGTAACTATTACAATATATTTTATAATATTCTTATTATTTCTCAACTTATTTATGGTATTCTTGTATTTAAACAATTTTATTTATTAATGGAAAACAAAAAATAAAAACTTGAGTGAATAATGGATTACCTATAAAAAAAATAAAACCGGAAATGCATATACACTATACAGTGTATAAATATGAACGCAATTAATATTTGATACAATGATACACTGGTACACGGGGGGCAAACGGGACACAAATACATGCACGGGTACAAGGAGTATAACGGTAAATTTCCCATGTATTTTATTTACACGGGCTTTAACTTAAACACTGTTTTCCTCAAAACACGTGCATCCGTCTAATTAAACACACGTGAAATAAGGACCTCTATACCTTATGTATGACGTCTTAAACTCATGATGAGTTATGACGTAAGCAAGCAAATTTCATTTATTTATATAGATACCCACGCACAATAAATTAATAAAAAAATAAAATAGAATATTAAAAAACAAAGGTATTGATATTTTTATAACATTAATATTCAACTCTAAAATAAAATACATTTTAGACGATCGCAATTAGTTTATGATTGACCATAGTGAGACGTAATACCATTGTCCAGTGGCGTCCGCAGGATTTTTCAATGGGGGGGGGGGGGCTTGAAAATTAGTCACAATTTTATTTTTATTTTGTCCAGTCTAATAATTTCAGACGTTAATTTGAGGTATTTTAAAATGTTTGTAACTTTTCAACTTTTCTGGTAGAAAAAATTCTCTGATCATAAGCTTCGATGCCCAGTGTATATTTTTGGAAGCAAATTGGATCTAGTTGGTACTTTTAGGAGGTCAAAATTGAAAATGCTCAGTGCATTTAAAAATAATCGGAGAAAAAAAAATGAAAATGTATTTAAATGTTTGGTTATACCGTCTTCACTTGGATTGTATTTGAATAATTACATTTTTTTTTCTATAAACGTCAATAAAAAATTATTTATCCGGTCAAAAAGCTTAAAAATGTAATACGTAAGTTTTTTTTATTATAGCTAAAATATTAACGATACATAGGCATCATGATTATTTTTTATAAGCATTTAAAGTTCAAATTTCGTCAAAACCACAATTAATTTGTAGTTCAAAACTTATAAAATATAAAATACGTATAGCTAAGGCTAGACAATTTAATACAAGGTCTTTCATACAAGTAGTTCATACTTTTACCGAAAAATTACAGATAATTTATGAAAATTGGTATGCAAATACAATGTTTTTTCAAAAATGAATTCATTCTGGTAAGACATATATGAAATTTACGTCTTGCTTACTATGGTTGACAGTTAAACTTGATTAATATTTTTTTGAAAAAGTAATAATAATAAGGGCAATAGGGGGGCCTTTCAGCCCCCCCTGCGGACGCCGCTGCCATTGTCTATACCAATTACCACCGATAAGTTATATTAAGTTATTGGCAAAACAAATTAACACCGTACGAGTCAAGAATTCGGAATACTATTATCAGCTTGTATGTATTTTCCCGACATTTCGTATACATTTTGCTTTAAGTGAATTGTATTTAAATGTATTTGATAATTTTTGCAGAAATTGTACTTACCAACGTATACAGTTAACTATACCAATTACCAGCGTATAAAGTTTCAATAACAAAATTAATTTATTAGAAAAAGTAAAGTAACCAATATAAAACTATATCTAAACATCCCCCTAAATCGGAAGGTACAAATTGTTTCCAGCAGAGCGCGGTTTGTTAATTTGCTTCACCAAAAAGTAATAAGTAATAAGTAATAACATTCAAAAATAATAATATAATGCTATTATAATAGAACATAATATTGTTATAATATATTATGTTAATACATACTAATATTACCTATATTATTATATTTTATTGTATTATTATAAAGCGCATTACAGAAGTTTTATGCGATTATACTACGATTGGATACGTAAATAGTAAATACTATAAAACAATTGTTTTAAAATGTTTAAAATACCTAATACAGGTTATTGTAGCTGGAAAGAAAATGCACGGACTTGCATATTTTGAACATTTACAATTACATTACATTTACTTGCTTTAAAATTAAAATACAATAAAAAGTCTAAGCAGGGCTCTGAATAATAATCCAATCTTTAAATTTTATAATATTGAAGATCACTTACTCTAAAATTAAAAAAACAGAGTAAAATGGATTCTTCTGAACGTACATTTGCTATGTCATGCGTTATAGTTACAATTAAATATAATTTTTACTACTTTTTTTCCTTTTAGATTTTTAAAGCATTAATTGGCTTTACACAAGTCATTTCAGATTGATTATTTTAAACATCTAAGCATTCAACCTAACTGAAATATTTTTTTAAAACAGATTGCTGTACCGTATACTAAGTTTTATTTTAGATTAAGTCTTATTTTTATATTTTTTTATTTTTTTTTTGTGTCTGTCATCACGTTTTAGGACAGTAAAAGTGCTTGGATTTTCTTCATCAGTAGCTTTTATGATAGGAAAGTGAATCTAGTTGGTACTTTGGGGGGTCAAAAGTATAAATTTCCCAGTAGTTTTCACAAGCGCCGCGAAAAACAACATAAAAATTAAGGAAAAACGGGAATTTTTACGCAAAATTGGTTTTCCAAAAAATCGATTTTGGTTATTGGTGTAACTCTAAAACAAATGAACGTATATACATGAAATTTTCACTGGTTGTTTATATTTGCATTTTCTATACACGATAACATTTTCAAAATATTTTGATTTATTTTGAACTGTTTAGGGACATTTTCATTTTCCATTTTTTTTTAGTTTTTTTTCTAAAAACATCAATAAAATTTTATTTGTTGGTTGCGAAAGCTTGAAAATTTAATAGAAGGCTCCTAATATATTGTTTCAAAGGCAGATGAAAAATATTAAAAATCCTTAGTCACAGTTTTTTTTTTATAAGCATTTTAAGTTCAAAAATTGACAAAATATGGAAAAATCACGAAAATTAGCGAATTATTTTGAGTTAAGAATTCATAAAAATTTTTCTTTTTAAATCTAAGATTTGAAAATGAAACACAAGATTCCTTATAAGATTATCTACCTTTATCAATAAAAAAATCTCTACCGGACAGTCAAATTAGATTTTTATGAGCGTTTGAAATTCAAATTTTTACAACATTGGATTTTCACTCGATTACTCATGTAGCGATTTCCTTATTTTGTTGCAATTCAAAAACGAACAACTGTAGATACATGAAAATTTCACTGAATGTTTAAATTAATATTTTCTATACACCATACAATTTTGAAAATATTTTGACTCTTTTTGACATTTACAGCTTTCAATTTTTTTTAGTTTTTTTTTCTATAAATATCAATAAAGTTTTATCTGTTGGGCAAAAAGTGTAAAAATTTAATACAAGGCTCCTGATATATTGTTACAATAGCAGTTGAAAAATATTAAAAATACATAGGCACAGTTTTTTTTTATAAGCATTTAAAGATCAAATTTTGACAAAATTTATCAAAATCTCGAAAATTATCAATCATTGTAATTAATAAATTATAAAATGTTCAGTTTTTATAGCTAAGGATTACAAATTCAACAGAAAGGTTCTCATAAATAGTTCATACTATAACCAAAAAATCTAAAAAATATATGAACACACTTATTTTTTACAGACATTTTAAATTCAAATTTGGACGAAATTACATATTAAAAAACCTAGAATAACTATTTTAGTTATTTTGTTGTGATTGAATAATATTATTCGTGGGTACTTGAAACTTCTAAAGTGTACTATTATATATCTATGATAGTATCACGGTTTTTGTTGATGTATAACGCGTTAAAGTAACTAATGGATATTGTGATATGATTAATTAAGAATTTATTATAGGTACCTATTATAGGTCAATTTTTTGTTTAATACCATAGATATGTATATTGTATATTATAATATGTCTTATACATAGACTGACATACCGTCACCGCTCAGAATCGTTTTTCTTATACAATGATATTATATCATTGAATTCAAATTTAATACCATCCATTATACAGTGACCCACTTGTAACCTACTGTACAGCAGAGCGACACCCACTTGCCCACCTTTTTAAAATGTATTTGACTGTATTTCCTATATTGTTTGGTGTATTCTATAATAAATAAAGATTGTTCAGATTTTTATCACTACATTTTTTTAGTGTACCAAATGTTTTACACATAGGCAGAAGAAGAATCAATTAAAATTTAGGACATCTGAATTAGGTAATTATTCAATTTTCTTTAGTAATTTCTCCGAGTGTAATGCAAGTTAGAATACAGGTAATACATAATAATATATTATTGAACATTTGTTATGATTTTTTTTATCTTTCTGATGTCAATAACAATCTTGGATTTAAGCTTTACCGAACTAGTTGCTAGGTCTGTTCTGAATAATAGTTTCTCGAACTCGGTGATTTGCATCATTGCTTTCAATTTTGAAATGATAGTATTATATTTTTCTATATATAGAAATGATTTTGATGATAATAATACATCACGAATGCACGATACTGTGGTGAGGTGAGCGAAGCGGGACCAGTGCCCAATACTCGTTCACCATATCCTGTCCGGCTTTTTTCCGTTAAAATTGTTTATAGACAATTATTACATACAGTACGTATACCCATGTATCTATATCATAAGCGATTTTACGAATGCACTATTCTTACACGCAGTACCCGATAAAATAATATGAAATTCAATTTAGAACGATACGTATAATTGAGAATTTTAAAATTGTTGGGCAGCCATTCAAATATTGTAATCATAAAGGCAACATCCGATGCAGATTCAAAGGTTTATTATTTTATATCAAACAATATCGAAACATCAAAACGGTCATATTACAACTTTTTTTATAAAACCTTTGCAGACACAATCAAGGTTCAAACTATACAAATTACAAAGGTTGGTCGGTTGGTGTGTACTGTGTCCTGTGTGGCTGTGTCCATATTCTGCGGACCGGTGTGTTGTGGATTATTTTCCTCGCAGTGTTACCAACAAGCGTATATTGTAAACACACTTAGTCACATTCGTACGAAACTGTTGACGTTCGTTCATAATATTCGTAATATTATTTCATTCTGACCATAGATAATATAAGAATGGATAGGACATAAGAACTTATCACATGAAAATTTAGTGATACTTTTTTTAAGGTTATATAAGGCAAATATTGATATGATAATTGATAAACAATAATAAATAAAATTTATTTAATTTCATTTTGTTAAAATATTATTTTCCAATTTCCATTTTCCAGGCACAGGGGGCACAACAATCAAAATACAAACTGACAAATATCTAAATATAACTGACTATCATGTTATTATTATTATTATTATTATTATTTTTTATTATTATTATTTATTTAATAAAATAGTTTTGAACATAACCTTAAAAAGCCTCATATTGTCTTTCTCTCTTTACGTTCTCTCTTCCCCAAAAAAGCACACGGCCTCATATGGAACTGGTATAGGCATGTCCTATCCATTCTTATATTATCTATGATTCTGACGTGGCAAAATTTAATATTATTACATTTCCCGTGGATCATTATCAATCATCATTACTGATATAATTTACCCACAGTCTGATAATAAGTTTTGTTAAAATTGATCTATAATTTTTTTTAGTTGTGTTTCACTATTGCGCAATTTATATCTGTGGAACTGCCAGAACCCTTATCAACATAACCACTTTATCACAAGACATCTCAATTCTCAACCCACTTCCCACCGGCCACCACCTTCTTATCGATTTAATAATATTTTAAGGGATATTTTGATAAGTTGTCAATGTCTTAAGAATTTCGTAATTTAATATTCGATATAGGTCAGCTAAAGTATTGCATTTTGGAAATCACTTATACAGTGACGCACAGACGGTCCAGCCTTCAGATATAATCTATATTCTTCAGTGTTACTTATATCACAGAACATTACAACAACGATATCAGGGTACATCATAATTTCATAATAGTGTGTATTTCATTCAAGTAAGGTATTTTAAACAATTTTCATTCTTATTTTCTGTTTTAATGGAAGTCTAAAGTTCATAAATATGAATAAAACAAACTTTTATTATTATATATAAAGCAATCAAACAAATAGGAAATAACTAGCAAAATATATAAATAATATTGCACAATTCGACCTATTCAACCCATTAGACAGTGAATATACATCAGCTGTATCCGTATAATCAGTTGATAAGTGTATCTATATAATATTGAAACATAAATTAGTGGAGTGCAGTCAACATTTGAGCTCAGTACAAGACACATCATCCAATTCATCTCGCACAGCCAAAATGATGAATGAACAATTAATTGGAGTAATTGATGTCGAATCCGAGATAGTCAAATTCTCCATACTCAACCACAGTGGAAATATTGTGTTGGATTCATACAGGCACATCGAACTAATAAAACCATACCCTGGTTGGGTTGAAGTAGACGCTGAAAATATTTGGAATGCATTGTGTTCTACTATTAATGAGGTAATAGTTAAATTAGAATTAAAAAATTTATCAAAAGATAACATTAAGATAATTGGGATTATAAATGAAAGAGATACTGTATTAGCATGGGATTTAGAATCAAGTAAACCACTCTGCAATGCAATTCATTACACTGATACTCGTACAGACACCATCATTCAAGACTGTATATTAAATTGTCCAAAAGAACTTGATGATATAGAAGACGCGACTGGTTCAAAAGTAACATCAATGTTCAGTGGAATTAAATTAAAATGGATAATTAATAATACACATATTATTCAACGACCTACTACTATGAAGAATATTAAATTTGGAACATTAGATACTTGGATAGTTTGGAAGCTTACTAAAGGTAATTTATATGTGACGGACATTACCAACGCTTCTCGGACATTATTAATGAATTTAAAAACTTTGGAGTGGTCTCCAGATGCCTGTAAATTTTTTAATGTTCCGATTTCTTTGCTGCCCACAATTAAGAGTTCTTCTGAACACTATGGAACTATAGAAGAAACACCTTTAAAAGGTATATCAATTGGATCAATATTTGCTGATCATCAAGCTGCTTTGTATGGGTTACATTTCGATAAACCTGGCCAAATAATGAGTAATTACGGTGATAGCTGTACAGTGTCTTGTATAATAGGAACAGAATTTAAAAGGTCCAATAATGGATTAATTACAACAGTAGCATACAAAATTGATAAAGAACCAGCAGTTTACGCTTTTGAAGGTTGGACATCAGTCGGTGGTAAAGCGATAGAATGGCTAAAGAATAATATGAAAATTGTAGACAATGACTCAGAAATAGAATCATTAAACATAGATGCAAGTGATGTATATTTTGTACCGGCTTTTAATGGATTAGCAGCACCACATTGGAAACCAGATGCAAGAGGTATTATATGCGGTATGACTCATTTTACTAACAAAAAACATATAATTCGAGCTGCATTAGAAGCATTTTGCTTTCATACCAAAGATGTGTGTGTTGCATTTGAAAAGGATACAAATATAGTTCCATCACAGTTATTTGTAGATGGTCTTTATTCTATTTACAATAATATATTAAGTTATCAAGCTGATATTTTGGGAGTAGACGTAATGAGCTCACAAATGACTGACGACATGGCTATCTATGGTTCAGCTAAAGCAGCTGCAAGAGTCTTAAATATTTCACTAGGAAGTCATCAGTGGTCACTTAACATATTAAAACCAACAACAACAGAAGAAGAACAAAAAAATCGGTATTCAAAATGGATAAAAGCTATAAGGCGTAGTACTGGCATATCAAAACCACAACAACAACAACATCGTCAAACAATAAATAAATATAATAATTTTAGTTCAAACTTTTTATCCACAGCATACTTAATGGCTATGATGGGTATGATGGTTTTTTCAGATAAGAATTAACATTTTATTAAAAAATATGCAATTGTTGATAATGAAACAAATAAAGTTACCCAAATATAAACTATTATTTTAATTTTGGGAAATCTTTTAGTAGGTTAATTTTTGTTATTATGTTAGCTGATCAATTGTTTGTAAACATTTTTTTTTTTATGTATAAAAGAATACCAATTATATATTATAACTAATTAAATAGTTTAGTAATATAGTACACAATTTATGTTGTAATACATTTTAAATTATTATTTAAACTTAAAATTATTTAAAGTAAAAAAGCCAACATTATATAGTAAAAATAGTAATAAGACCTATAATTAATCAGTTTGTATAATGTAAATAAAAAAAAAATTTGAAGTGTAAATAATATGGAGTATATACATAATATACATATACTTATTTAGAAGATTGAAAAAAATACCTTTTTTATCTCCATAAAATATAAATACCACAATCACATAGGTATTTAATATTCGAATAATCTTTATTAAATTTCAATACTTATGAGTTTAAGTTTAATTCATTAATACCTGTTGTTTTTAATAAATTATTTACTGAACAGTGGACACTGATATTATCATTGAATATTATTAATATTATGTAGTATTAACATAGACATATTAATAAATTACTCAAATTAGTATTAATATGTCTATAAGTATTAAACTAGTAGCATGACATACTACTTCATTATTTTATAGCCGTTAAATAACTGACAGCCGACAGGTATATATTATCAACTATTGCTAAAGATCGTATCAATCAGGGTATGCATTGGATGTAGCATAATACTGATAATAATGGGGATAACAGTCTACAAATAATTTACTATGAACAGTATGAACAGTTTTTATAGTATTTGACGAGAGAGAATATTGGTAGATATGATCAATGTAAATATATATAATCATGGCAGAGGAGCAGTATTGTTGTTCACACAGAGCCTCCCTCGCTGTCGGTCATACAGGAATAAAATGATAGGTATAATGTATTATAATCATGTACCTACTGATATTATAAAAAGATGAACAGATTCACTGAGTAACCAAATAATACTTTATAGACATTATTATAATAATTTGCCTTGTTTCATTTAATTGTCAAATATTGGCATATTGCCATCATATTGGTATATGGATATTCATAATATTATTTACATAATAGGTATTAGTCTTTCAAGAACATAGATTATGGTGTATAGAATATTAAAATAAGTAGGTAAGTATAATAATATTAGTAACTTACTACTAAATTGTGTATAATAATTATGTATATTTATAACAAATATAATGTTAAATAGATTAATAATCAGATATCAGAATGTCAAAAAGTAGGTATATAAAATGATAATTTTTAATTATGTTGATTAATATATTTTATTTAAAAAACCTAATTTTAACCTACCTATCAATGCGAAAATCAATGTAATTAAAAAAAGCAACTATAACCTATACATGCCTAAATAATATAATAAATAAACATTAAACCAACCTAACCTACTTTTACTATGATTCATCAATAAGTGTCAAAATAATTAAATACCTAAATAATTTTTTTTTTTCATGGGACTAAATTATTTATAATACCTATGATACGTAACATACCTACCTACATATCAATTTTATTTTTAAATTTTAATTAAACCTCCTTAGGTATCCATCTAATAGATATTTTAATACAAATTATAAGTAATAATTACAATAATGATTTTGATTTGTAGATGTTATTAAAGAAAAAAAATGCCAAGGTCTGGTTCAGACGACCATAGTAATTTCTCAACCATAAAATTAATGTTATGTAAACTGATACTATCATATTTCAATTATTTCTGTTCCGGGGAGTTAATAAAAAATGATAATATTAGTATCTTCTACGTAGTTAATAACAATATACCTATATATAACGCTATAAACTATAATAAATATTTAATATTATTTTTAATCATTCAAATTTAGATATGCAATATTGAGGATAATATATTACAACACATTTCTATAGAGTATAAAGATTCTTAAAGTGATTAGGTAGATCAATTAATTATTTTATAGTGCATTTTAATAAAATATTTTATCTAGGTACCTAAGTATATCGCACGGACTTCATAGTACCTAAATAAAAAAATTACTTTATATTATTAATGGTTTAATAACTAGATACTTTAAATCTAATGAATCTTAGGAGTAGTAGTGTTCACACAGATCCTCCTCTGCTGTCGGTTCAAACGAAAAAAAAAAAAAAAAAAAAATCTAATGAATCATATTTAATGTATATTAGACAATTGTCTGTCAGATAAACAGTAAAAAAAAAAAAAGGCAGGTAAGTGGATGTCAATTTGCTAAAAGATAAGGTACTATATGTTGAAATCAAAGCACTCCTTCTGGTAGAAATTTTGTAAACAGGATATAAAAAAAATAAAAAAAAAAATAAACACCATTGTAAAACCACTAGCTTCCTTGCTCTGCTCAGAATCTAATATTATAAGTAGTTAGTTTTTAATTTTTTGATAACATGTACACTAAGAAACTGTGACCTTTTACCAGTTCTAACAACTATCTACTCGCATATCAAAATATTTTATTAAGGTAATTGAGGTATCATTGAGAAACTGTAAATACCTAAAATAAATACATGAAATTATTTTGCAGTCAACAGTAATCAATGAGGCTCAAGACGTATATAATACTGTTCCTATCTCACACAATCGTTATTAATATAAGTTATTACTCTGTCTATATAATATTAATTAGGTACCTAGTAAAAATATAAACGTAAAAATGTTATTCTGTTGGTAATGTTGTAGGTTTTCATTGACCATTGGTTAGTTATTTTTGGCCGATTCATCTTACCGCCCACTTGTAAATATAAAAAGATTACTACACTACGCTTACGCTACAGATAAGTGAACAACTACAGTTTGCACAGGTCAATCAACCGTGTGCACATCCACAACATATACCTAAGCAATAAGCATCATTTAAACTTTTTTGAAAACGTTCTAAAATATATGTGGTTGAACAAATTCGCTCGACTGCCAACGGACAGAATAGAAAAACATTTAAGCCAGGTTCACACAACCGTAGGATCGGTCTCTGTTTTATAAGTAGGCATGTAGGTGGGTCACATAGTGTCGGTATCGAGTTACCCACCCACAGGTTGAATAGATCTGAACCAACTGTACACATTGGTAGTGTGATCCCGGCTGTACCCATATTAAAGCGGTGTCGACGACTACACTATAAGTTAACCATACCTTCGGGGAAAGCCTGGTCGCTCAGTATGTACTGGATGAACTTGTTGGTGATGAAGTACAAATGTCCCATGCCGGCCGCCTGGAACTTGGTGGTGCTGATGTACGCCGTGGACACGTTCGGGCTACTGAACTGCACCTGTTCGTACGGCATGACGTTGTGCAAATGTTCGGTGACGCCTTCCATGAGCCTGAGCTGCGGCTTTGGCTTGGCGAAGTTCTTGAGCCAGTTGCATTCGGACCGCGCGGTCAACTGCAACAGCAGGGCCACGCACACCACCCACCGGCCGCCACCGGACATCGTGGTCGACGAACACGACACTCGCGCTAAGGTATTATACTCGCGGGTATCCCCGTCGGTCGTTACACTCGTGGACACATGTCGGACCGACGTCGAGTTCGAGTTGTCTGCCTGAGAGTTGAAACTCACGAGGAGTGTACGTCAAGGGGTGGCGGGAGGGGAGTCGGAGGAGACTGTGGCCGTTGGACGGATGTCGGCGCGCAGATTCTGTGGCTTGGTGCGTGCGTGCGTAATTTATTGTCTCAAATGATTAGTTTTGAATATTATTATTATTATTAGGTACAATGGCAAAATATTGATACAAACTCCTGGGATATCAGCTGTGCTGAGGGCTCCAGCCTGCAGGGTCGGCAGGGGACAGCGAACAGGTAAACAAAGGAATTATATTACACGCACTCTAGCGGACACCACGCGGGGGCCGACGGATAAATATTTTTTATTTTTACAATAAGTAATAACAACACCGCCTACCAACAACTGCCTAGTATCAATTTTAAATCACTTTAATGTATTAAAGTGACGAAAAAACCGTGTCGTAAACGGAAAAAGATGGACGTGTTTAAAATAACGTCTTGCCGGTTTTCAAACACGATTACTACTACAACTGTAATGGCGCGCGGTGGCCGTCGTCGCGATCACGTTCTGAGCGGCGTACGATGGCACAGAGGCACGTTGCACTGGGCACACTAGTGGCAGACGGCAGTGCACTACGGCGGTCGGTGGCGGATCGCGTTATCGCTGTGCGTACCGTGTACTGTGTGTGACGGACGGAAACGTCAAGCGACGGACCGACGACAATGAACGAGTCTACAGCCATTCGCCGCCCAGCAGTTCCCGGAACAGGTTGTCGGCGGTCGTTTGCCGCTTGGTGGGAACGCTTTTGTAGTTGGTGAGTGGAGGGCCCCCCCCAGATCGATATGGACGACTGGAGCGACGCGTAGCGGTCAAACACCGTCAAACGGGTACCCGGTCACGACCCGCAGTCTCACCAACGACGACCGAATTTCCCCCTCGGCCGACAACACGGTCTTGGCCGTGCGAAATGGGCCAAGGTTATATTATTATTATTATCGTCGTCCGCACGCTGCACAGGAGCTTGGCGACCGGAGGATTGTGTTTTCCTCCCGTGGCCCACACACATCCCCTCCACCCGTCGAGATATTCCCCCCCAAAACCCACCCACAAACGACGCTTTCGCGGGTCTCGCGAATCGGGAGCACGAGGCGCACGCAGGTCGACCCGACTTCATAGTGTTCATATAGGTATAATATATCTACTACAATAATCTATGCTTCTGTTGTCATCTACTTGTCGGATGCAATCGATGATGCGCGCGCGTATAATATAATATTGTATGTACCTAATCTATACTCTACCCGTGTCCCGCCGTCGTCCAATCTGGGCCAATCCGAAAAATTTAGAAACGTCCGTTCGCGCTTACCTACTTGTTCCAGCTGCAGCTGTATAGGTGGTAACATATTAATCGCAGTACGAGCACACAACCTATCTAGTATAACCCAGTACCACCCGTCCACCCACCTATTTAACTGCATATAGGTACCCATTATAATATATAGCCAGTAGGCCACCGCCATAATAGGTGTGTATTGTGCACAATATATTATTATAATACGAGATTCGACAAGTTACGTCCAAGTGACATCGCTTGAAATCTATATTATGTAGCACCTGCACTCTGCAGGGACGCCCGCAGACTCAAATTTCATTGTTGGTACATAGTGTTGGGTAGTAACGTAAAGAAAGTTACGCGTTACTGTAACGGCGTTACTTTGCTTGTAACGCGCTACGTAATTTCATTAGAATTATTTCCAAGTAACGAAAATGTAATGTAAATTACTTTTGAAAAGTAATTTCTATAGAATACCTAACGCGTTACAGTTTCGAATTATTAAGTACCTATACCTTACCAATTCGAATTGAAAAAATAATATATGTATAATGCGGGTATTATTATGTTTAACAATCTAATATGTATATATATTTAATTTTAACTCGCCACAATTCAGTTTTCAATGGTTTTGACATTTGAAATGTCTAATTGCACCGTACAAATCATGAAACAGTTAATTCAATTTATTATTTATTTTGATTCCTTTATAAATAGGTTTCCTATGAATAGTTTGTGTAGAAGACTAAGTTTTATACGAAGTTTATAAAAAAAATTAGCTTGTTTAGTATATTAGCTTGTTCAGTTTGCCTGCAGAAGATATTTGCCAAGAAAGTTAATTTTTTTTTTTTTGTAACGAGAAAGTAATGAGTTACTTTTCTATTCGAAAAGTAAAGTAATTTCATTACAATTTTAGTTGAGTAACGAGTAAAGCAACTTATTTATATTTATCTCTTAGTAACGAGTAAAGGAACTTAATTACTTTTTAAAAGTAACTTACCCAACACTGTTGGTACATAACATTATATTTTTTTGCAACCCCCCCCCCCACACACTCACACAACACTCAATCATCACAAATCCCACCTGTCAATACAAAAAATATGGAAACACAATTAATCAGAAACACGTGTAAAAATAAAATAAAAACCACCTCCCTTCCCTGACCGTCACCATATCGCAATAAGGTGGTATAATAACACTATATAATATATTATGTTAAATTGAGAATTGTAAATTTTCAGTTTAAATCTTTAACGTAGACACTTAAAACACAATGACCACCAACTTAGATTTAAAACTAATGCATCGGTAACATGATAATTTATACAATAATCTATTATGTATGAGATATGTGAGGCTATACAAACACGAATTAGGTAGTATTGTATATGACACGAATATGATATTTACTAATACCATATTACCATAATGTAGATTACTAATTTACTAGCCACGACATAGTCATAACAATATATACATTTTTTTTTAAATATTTACTATTCGGTAATATGTTATATCTAAACATAAAGACTTACAAAAAATAACAAGTAGTAAACAATTCTAATAACAAATAACTATTTGGTTATGAAACAATCTTTTTATAATATGACGTTGTTTTTTTCCATAAAGTATACAAATTATAAACCCAAATATTATAGATAATCTGATTTTCATGTATCATCAGATTTTAATATAATAGTTTAAATCTAATATCCAATGTAAATAATATGATATGGGTACCCTAATCTATAATATTAAGTACATCGTAAATTTAATTTCATTATTCGTGTTGGGTACTTACAAATATTAATACTCCAATAATAATATTTTAATTGACTTTTATAAATAAATTAGTTTCAAAAAATATTTTAGGATCGCTTTGTAAATAATTATATAGACATTCTCTTAACTTATATACATTATTTGCAAATAAACTTAGGTCTGAAGTGCGTATTCGCTGCTAGCGGACCAACCTAACGAGCGTTTATAATCAATATTATAATATTTACCTATTGTATATACATTTTTCAAAGCTTTAAACATGTACTAAGTTAATACAACCCAAACTTACCAGATATTTAGGACTAAGTTCAAGGGCACCCGTCAATCATAACCTAGGGGGCTACAATATCATAAAAAATAACTAAGAATTAACATAATTGATTTTATTAAATAACAGAAAATAGATACCTACACAAGTACACAACATCTAAAAGCGATGTTCCAATGTATATTATAGGTATTATAATATCATCAGAAAAATATTCTATTATTTACAATTAAAAAATTATCATAATTTCAATTTTGTCCAAGGGGAGGGGGGGTGACATGTCATCTCCTTGCACCGCCTAATGAGCGCCATTGTCTAAGTTGAAACTTATAAATCTTAACATAGGCAATATAGGTACACAGGTTTTATGGAAAGGTGATTTAGGGCTAAATATTTTTTCACCTAGCTGCATAATTTCTACAGTTATATATTTGTATCTCTTAATCCAAAAAAAATCATTCTAACATTCATTTCTAACATCTAAATTCTCAGAAGCAATTAGCATTTAATAACTTTCAAAACTTAATACTTATTAGTGTGTAGGTTTTTAAAACTTATAAGTTTGAATAAATTTAATTCTACCTATCAATTATCATAAATTATATAATATAATTATAAAAAATAATTATTTATATAATGCTTAAAAAATAACCCGAGGCTATATATTATGATCTAATAACAGCATAAATGTTCAACCAGCTCTCAAAAAAAGTTATCATACTTCTGACCTATACATGCGTTTAACTCAGTGCTCAGAATTCGGATTACCCTACTTTCCAGTAATATGGAAGTATTCTACTGTCTTACTATAATTCTTAAACCGAAAAAAACCACCTGACCGTCCATCATCGTATATTCGTATAGCTCAGGGCTCGGATCTGGGCGGCCAAGGTTTTTGCACCGGCCCGCCAAGAAAAGTAATGTTTTGAAAATAATATATTATTTTCATATAGTTTTCATTGTTATTAATTTATTGAATTAGGTAATAAAATAAAATGAATTCATTATTTTATATTCCGAGAGTAGCAATGAATATTGTAATGTCTTTTACAATGATGTGTCTTATTTTATTTTCGTTTTTATTTGTGTGACTTGCAGATATAATTTGAAAGAATAAAAATATTTATAGTATAATAGTATATAATATTTATAAATATGAAATAAAATAATAATTTTTCAATTTATCGAGGGAGAGTTCTACAACAGTTCTTGAAAAAAAAGATACAAAGGCAAAAAATATTTTTACATTCTTAAAATTGAAATTAAAGTAAATGTTAAAAAATAATGCAATAAATGCCAACGGCACGTAGTGTTCCCAAGCGGTCACCCATCCAAGTACTAACTACGCCCGACGTTGCTTAACTTCAGTGATCGGACGAGAACTGGTGTATTCAACGTGGTATGGTCGTTGGCGAAGGTGAAAGAGAAAATAACATTACTTAAATTGTGTAACTATAACTTTTTTTATGCGTTTGTAAGTTTATGCAACTAAATAAATTATAATAATTATAACTTATTTTTAACCCATAAAAATAAAAGTGGAATGCATAGACACAACTAAGGTTAAAATTCTGGGGGAGGGGATACGCCCACCAACAAAACTATTAATTAAATATAGGTAACTCATAGCCAATAGGGGGCTTATATTTAAATCATTAAGGGATATTTTTGGGTTAGCTAAACTGTGGTCGGAGGGGAGATAAGCCCCTACCCCCTCCCCATCACTTATAGTTGCGTCACAGGTGTACTGCTAGAACTGTAAACTGCTTATAAAACTGTGTAACTATGTAAATTGTTTAAAAATTATATTTTTATTGTATTAGATACTGAGAGGAGCAATAAAATGAAAGTATTGATTTTACAATAACAGCATACACTTCACAAAATGAAAAAATATTTTTTGTATAGGTATTAATAATATTTTTATATTTTTATAAAAATGTTTGAAATTTCATTGTACTAATTTAGTGCTTCGTAATATAATATTTTGTGGATTTTTTTCCAAGTTCATTAATCATTACCTATTCATTACTTCATTAGGATTGATTTCCGCAACACCACGGCCGCGACACGCTATAGGTGCCTATGTACACGATAATTAATCGAAATAATGTTTCGATTTTCAACTTCAGTATATAGCTAAGGATTGAAAATTTAAAACAATGTTCTACTTAAATATGTTATATATTATGTATTAATTAATTCACATTTCACATAATATCATCAAATATACGTACTTAGTAATTTCATAGGCTGTCTGACCTTCTTGGCTCACAATCTTTTTCTTATACAATGATATTATACCATTGAACTCAAATTTAACACCATCCATAAAAGTGACCCACTTGTAACCTACTGTACAGCAGAGCAACACCCACTTGCCCACCTTTTTATTATTACATACTAAATTAACTATAATTTTGTTAGAAGGCAACTTCTCTACTTCATCACGAGATATTAGCTTTAAGAAGTACATTTATATATTAATATTTATTTGTATTTATTATATACACATACGACATACTATGTCATCAGTGGCACCAAAGTCCAACACTTTACGCATGAAATTAGACACCTCAACATACCATTTTTGACACCCACCTATTTCTTTTTATTACCTTACCAGAGGCGTGCTCAGTATTTTTGGATGGTTAAAATTTTGGAGTTATATTGGAAAAACTGGGGTTTTCCCAAGGCCTCAGAATATAATAGGTATTTTTAGGAATTTGGGGGATAATATCAAATATGTGGGAAAGTCGTTTTCAAGTAGACTTGACGACAAATTCAAATCTGTTTTTAGAATTCTTATCGCTTCAATAGACCAATTGGAATGTTTGGTAAGAAACGCATCTAAAATACTATGTCGCCCGTGTGTTAGACAAAAACAGAAAATCACGGTATCGAATCCCCTTAAATTAAGTAATTATAACGTTTTTATGCATTACAGATAACAGATTGCAGTATACTGTATAGTAATGTATTATGAAACTAAAAAATTATAATAAATATAACTAATTAAAAGCGTACTCTAGCTTACTGCATAGGTGCAACTACGGATAAAATTCTTGGTCGGGGGGGGGGGGTACAACCAACTTAACCAAACTATTTATTAAATATAACTCATAAGGAGCTTATATCTAAGTCAATAATTTTTGGGGGAGCTAAATAGTATACCTATAGTAGGAAGAGATAATTCTAATTTCTAAATTTCCAATTTTTTTCTATAGTTGTCAATAAAGTTTTATTCGTTTGGTAAAAAAGTTAGAAAATATAATACAAGACTCCTAATATATTGTTACATTGTTACAATGGTAGTTGAAAAATATTAATAATACATTGGCACAATTTATTTTTATAAGACAGTATTTAAAGTTCAGCAATGCCAAAGCGTATCTCAAATTTGGCACGCCGTACAAAAAAGATTACCCCTGGTATAGATTATAGATTTATTAGCCTACCTACTGGCTACTCCCAATATTGACAAAAGTATCTGAAAAAATATTATTAAAAATAGGTAGGTCTCCTAAATATTGTTAAAGAAAAAAAGTTTTTCCACTCAATTTAGTTTTCGTAGCAAATATTCTACAAACCACCAAGTAGACTATATAAGACTAGATCGATGATGAACTCCACATTAATGCGATAAGATAGTTGGAAATATCGAAATCAACCGTAGCAATCTTTGATATGTTTTGTATTATTAAACTGGGAAAATTGATATATGATAATTTATTGTTAAATTGTACACTGCATTATTGAAATTAGCTGAAGGTATAAATTATAATGACTTACAACTCTACAAGTATAAATGTCGAGTCTAGATTTTTTAAGTACTTACAATTCTTCAACAGAGCTAAAATAACTGTTCTTATATAATATGTAACAGATCGTGAATCATGAAAAAAAAAATACTATGATATAAAGGTATCGAGTATCGACGTGACGACGTATCACGTATACTGCCTCTATACAGATAATTAAGGTTGGTCAGTGGTCACGCACTCACGCATATTAATTTATTTAGTAGTTTATACTTTATTGTTATTTCAAAAGAATAGTTACAAATGAAATTTAACATGAAAAATGAATGGAATGTGAAAAATGTTGTCTCCAAAAGCCTGAGCTTGTGGGAAGCCAAGAGTTCAAAAGTTTCATAAATTACATACTTATCGTTATCATCACTGTTCACATTAAATAAATACAGATATAAAAAAATTATATAATATAAATAAAAGTAAAAGATACCATTGTAATATAATTTAAATTAAAACAAAAACAAATTATTTAGGAGATTATTCAATTGGAAAGTAAATAAAACTAATTTTAATTGCTAATCGATTAGTGATATTGATTATTGATACTTTGTAAATAACATGTTTTTTCTATGAGTTAAAGTTATTAAAACTGTTAATATTGACATTAAATAAATTACAATAATATAAACTGATATAAATATATAATAACGATTTCGTTTACCGAATTCACTATTAAATTTAAAAATTCGATAAGTATTATTTACAATTTGACGAGTGCAATAGTTTTATGTTTAAAATTAAATTCAGTTCGCGTTCGGCATCCGTCGCGCACACTGCTTGCGCTCCGTCCTGTGATTTTATTTATTCCGTATATTGGTCTCTGTATCAATTTATACTTAATTACACTTAAAACATCTGCGTTAAATTAATATAGTAATGTAAAAGATTACTTAGTTTCAAATTATTCTTATAGTCGATATAAATAACAAAATTAATAATCTCATCGTCGATTACCTACGTATTCACTATATTATTTACAACAACTTGTGTGCTGTCTTATCGCACGCCGCTGCGGCGGCAGCGACCTCGACTTTATCGCAATAATAATTATGCCGCAATCTACATCCAATAATATAAACACAAACATAGCCAGCACTAAATCTAACGGTACTACCAAACTACAGCCTGCTCGCCTAAACAAAGTTTCAACTTCTGTCAACACTAATCACTCAGTCGGTAATCAAGACGTTACCATGGAAAATTCTTCGTCAGGAAATTGGTCCGTGGCACAGTCAAAAAAAATCAAAGTAATAATAAAAGAAATCTCTCTTCCTCTTCTTCCGAACAAAATTCGCCAAAAATACAAAACAACAAAAAATTATTTTTTACGTCAAACCGCTTTGAAGTGCTCTCACAAGATGATTCACAGCCCACCTCTCCAACAAAACCTACTCCACCGATTTCTAATGAGTCAATTTCAAATAACAACATCAATGTCGGAATTAAAACAACTCTCCCCCCACCAATTTTTGTAAAAGGTGTAATCTGTTTTACCGATCTTTGTTCAGAACTTATTGAACAAATCGGAGTAGATAATTTCTCCTGCAAATCCTCAACTGACCGCTTAAAAATTATGACAAGTAACCCAGCTTCCTATAGAACGCTGATTCATTTCCTCAAAGAGCAAAAAGCTGAATACCACACGTACCAGCTCAAAGAGGATAAACCAACGCGAGTGGTCATCCGTAATCTCCATCCGTCCACGTCCACAGAACTTATCAAATCGGAGCTTGAGTTGCGGTTATTTGAGGTCCGTCAAGTAACAAATGTATTACATAAAATCAATAAACACCCACTACCGTTATTTTTCGTCGACCTCGAACCGACAATTCAATCCAACGATATTTATAAGCTGACATCTCTTATTCACACCAAAATAAAAGTGGAAGAACCATACAAAACAAAAATTATAAGCCAGTGTATCAACTGCCAGGATTATGGTCATACCAAATCGTACTGCGGCTATCCAGCTCGCTGTGTCCGCTGCGGCGCACTCCAGTCCTCATCAGACTGTCCCAATCCACGAGATGCTACTCCAAAATGTGCCCTCTGCTCCGGTGATCACCCCTCAAATTACAAAGGCTGCTCTGTTTACAAGGATCTACAACATCGCAACAAACCAAAAAAAGCAATCTTCTGTCGGATAATATTAGTCATAAGAAAAATGTACAGGTTAGTCATCCAGTGGTTACCCCCTCAACAAATCCACCAGACTCGTTCCAAACCTACGCACAAGCTACCTCCGGTTCTTGCTCTAATAACATAATCCCTCCTCCTGTATCAGATATAAACAAGTTCCTTGACGAGTTTAAATTACTAATAAATCCACTAATCGCCCTTCTCACCCAAGTTATCTCAAAACTTCTGGATAAAAATTAATGTCTTCATACACAAGTAACTCCCTTCTTATCCTTCTATTCAACTCAAATGGTCTTAAAAATCACTCAAATGAACTCCAGATAGTACTCCAGGAGAAGCGTATCGATATTGCCTTGATATCCGAAACGCACTTTACAAAATACTCTCACATCGCTATACCTGGTTATCATCTCCTAAAAACAAATCACCCAGATAACTCTGCTCATGGTGGTGCTGCAATTTATATTAAATCTTCCTTGTCCTTTCAATCCCTTCCAAATTTTTGTCAGCCCCATTTACAGTCCTGTGCTATCTTACTACACCTCAACAATATTCCAACAACTTTAGCAGCAATATATTCTCCTCCGAGGCATAATATTAATATTCAAAACTATATAGATTACTTTAGCTCCTTTAGCCAAAACTTTATCATTGGTGGTGACTTCAATGCTAAACACCTCAGCTGGGGCTGTCGTACAAACAACCCAAGAGGTACGGTTCTCTACAATTTTATAAATCTTAAGGGCTACAAAATCCTTGCGCCCCCTGGACCAACATACTGGCCTACCTCCTTACACAAAAAACCGGACATACTAGACATATTTATTTCCAACACACCTCGCAATCTATTCTGCACGACTACCAATCTCTTAGAACCCTGCTCGGATCACTCTGCAGTACTCCTGACTGTCAGTGCCTGTCCTCCAACCCGGCCTTCTCTACCAAAACTCTTTCTACATTCAACCAATAGGCTTAAATTCCACGACTTGGTGGATAAAAATATAAATCTCAAAGTTAGTCTTAAATCCCCCCAAGAAATTGATGAAGCCATAAACTACCTAACAAATGTAATCCAATCTGCAGCATGGGCTTCTGGTCCTACTAAAATACAGCATTCAAATGTTGCTGCTTCAGTCCCCGAACATATTCGTATCCTTATATCCAATAAGCGCAGAGCAAGGGCCGTTTACCAACGTTCACGTCTTCCATCCCACAAACGTATTTATAACAATCTATCTAACTCGCTGAAAAAAATACTAGCTAAACATAAAAATCAATCTTTTGTAAACCATCTCTCCAACTTATCACCTAACAATGGCAGTCTTTGGGCAGCTACCAAAAGCCTTCTAAAATTCAAACCGTCGCTCGTTCCTATAATAAATCCCCACGGTGGATTTGCATCAACCGATGTTGAAAAATCAGAACTGTTTAAAGAACATCTAACTGAAACTTTCACGCCTCATCAGGATATACAAATTCCTTCACATACTGACAAAGTAAATCGTTTACTTGATATCCCTCTTTCTATCTCTCCCGCAGTTAAGCATTTCTCTCCTGGAGACGTTAAATTTACAATTCAAAAATACAGTCTCAAAAAATCTCCGGGGTTCGACCTGATAACTGCAGAAGTGGCCAGGTCCCTCCCCAAAAGAGCCATTGTTTTTCTCACAGTTATATATAATGCATGCCTAAGATTGTCATATTTTCCCATGCTTTGGAAATTCTCTGTAACAATTCTAGTTCCAAAACCTAATAAGC
This sequence comes from Macrosiphum euphorbiae, assembly GCA_949089665.1. NCBI lineage: Eukaryota > Metazoa > Arthropoda > Insecta > Hemiptera > Aphididae > Macrosiphum > Macrosiphum euphorbiae. The sequence goes on along the minus strand of CARXXK010000001.1, from coordinate 140,357,981 downwards.
CCCCTGACATGTCCTCCTCCTACCGACCAATAAGTCTCCTCCCCTTCTTCAGCAAAATTTTAGAAAGATTAATTCTTAAAAGAATTCTTCCATGCATTTCTGCCAGTTCCATATTACCAAATACTCAATTTGGTTTTCGTTCCGCTCATTCCTCAATACATCAACTACACAGACTAGTTGATGCTATCTCATTCTCCCTTGAAAAAAAAAGTTATTTCTCCTGCGTCTTCTTGGATATATCCCAAGCATTCGATAGGGTATGGCACGAGGGACTGCTGTATAAAATAAAGCCAATATTTCATCCAACCTACTACTTATTAATCAAATCCTACCTCACGGATCGTTACTTTCAGGTCAGAGTTGGCACATCCTTTTCTGGCTTAGCAAAAATTAGTGCAGGTGTTCCTCAGGGGGGCATCCTTTCTCCTCTATTATACAACATATACGCTGCCGATCAACCAACCTCTCCGTACACATCTGTTGCGGAGTTTGCCGATGACAAGGCTATTATTTCTATCCATGATAACCCTCACACAGCTTCCCTCAATCTTCAACTCCACCTGGACCCCATGGCTGATTGGTATAAAAAATGGCGTATCAAAGTTAACCAATCCAAATCACTTCACACAACTTTCACTCTTCGTCTTCCTCCTTGTCCTATGGTATATCTAGACAATATTCAAATCCCTTCCTCTCAATCAGCTAAATACTTAGGTCTGACAATTGACCGTCGACTCACATGGTCACATCATATTAAAATTAAAAGGCTAGCCCTAAATGCACGACTCCGCATCCTCAAAACTCTAATTACCAAAAACAAACACACTCCATTAAATACTAAACTCTTAATTTATAAATCCTTGTTTAAGCCTATGTGGACCTATGGTCTTCAACTCTGGGGCAATGCCAAAAAATCGAACACTAATAAAATTCAAACCTTCCAAAACAACATCCTTCGTAAAATCACAAACTCTCCTCCATATATTTCAAACCTAACTTTACACACCGATCTAAAAATTAAAACAGTCCACGAAGAAGCAGTAACCTTTTACAAACGATTCCACTCAAAACTTCCTTCTCATACCAACCCCCTCATTTCAAACCTTTCCACATTCACAATTCCTGGGAACCCTCCTAGGAGGCTCAGAAGAAAATGGTGTCGAGATCTTCTCAATGAGTAACACACAATAATGAGCAAACATTATAGAAAAAAAAAAAAAAATAAATAAAATAAAATAACAAAAAATATCAAGTAAGGGTAGTGTAACCACTGGGTGACTCCTCCCATCACGTAATCATGTTATAAACTTTTAAAATATCACATATTCTTATTGTTCCTAAAAGAACAGATTGTATATACCTTATAAATAATAAAAAAAAAAAAAAAAAAAAAAATTAAATTCTTTATGATTATAGGAGTACAAATTATATACAACTTTTTTTATATACAGTTGTTTAAGTTTGAATATATTATAATAATATTATAATAACAATATCAGTATCTGCACGTTAATTTTTATATTTTGTATCTTATAACGACTGATATTTGATACCGATCATTTTTAAGAAGTTAAATGTAGGCAATATTCTAAAAGTCAAAAGTGCGTGTAAGCGTATAGTTAGTGTTCACTGAATGTGAAAATTAATGTGTTATACCAACTTTACTGTGTCAGTGGCGCCAAACTCTACAATTTTTTGTGAAGCAAAATCTAAAATTTTAATCCACACCCACCGCAACTTTCCAGCCATCCGTCTATACTTAAGGAGTGATCGCGTCACATTATAATATATGAGTTCTTCACCGCCACTGGACCGTATGAGCGACCTACTGATCATATAGAAAAAAGATTAAGTAGAAAGGCAACTGAGTATAACAAAATGTTGATACTAGAAACGCTACTATATAGCTACCTTATAACATTTTATACCGGTGCAGGTCGGTGGCATCTATACTCACGTCTCACGCACGTACACACACATCACACATGTCACCAATTTGTAATCGACAAGTAATATTTTTGACTAAAAAAGTAAAAAGCATGTACTTTTTACCAATCATACCGAAAAAACTAGCAATGCGATAAGAAATCTGGAACATATTTAAATTCTTTATGAAGTTTACTTGAGATCAATCGTCCTATCACTATTTCAATTTTATTTTTAAATTATTTTGTCCATTTTATTATATATTTATATCATTGTTAAAAATTCTTCAAATTATTTATTATTTTTTGATGAAATTTAACTTTTAAGGGGAAAATAAGGATCGAAAGTTAAAAAATGGAATGATCGATATTCGATCTCAAGTATAAACTTTATAAGTAAGTTAGGTAATAGGTGTGTCGTGTGTATTCAGATTTATTATCAAACTTTTATAGTCTTATCATAATATAAAGTAGTATTATAGACATAAAATAGAGATTTTTTAGAATTAAATCTACTTAATATACATATTATCTATAATTTTGATATTTTAAAGATAGCTATTTATTTTTAAGTCATTCCCTTCTTTTGTGTATTATTGTACCAATTATAACTTATTATCGAAAGTATATATTATCAATTATCAAAGAAAATTTGGTATTTTGATACAGTCATAGCCATGGACGGTAGCCGGTAGGTACATCTTAAATAACTCAAACTATGTTCTTAATCGATATTCTATATTCAATATATGTTCAAGTTATGATAAAACGATTCCGCAGCATTTGCATAATACATTATTGTTCATGTCTAAGAAATCTATGTATTATAGTGTATTATTAATGTGTTATTATTATGTTCGAACATTTGATGTTAATAATAAAGACAAAGAAGCAAAATATATATGTATAGCAGCTATAGTGCTATTATATGTATACTATAAAATGTCCTTGAAAACGTCTTTTGAACTATGATTGTTTTTTTTACCAAAACTGATAATATAGCATTATAACTTAAAACTTTTAATATTATTATTATGTTGAGGACAAAACATTATATTGTGATATATCATACATAGCAGCAGTACTAGGAAATTTCGGTATTCTAAGTAGGTATATTCTTAATAATTATATTTACAAAAATTACAACTTATATGATACGTTTAACTTTTTCTTTTTATGTGCATAGACATGATGACATAATACTAATACCTACATAACAATGAAATTGATTAACATTATACTTAATAAAATATTAAAATGTCAATCTATAGTTCTTTGAATTGTGATATGCATTACCTATCATTATTAATAAATACATATTATACAGATATTAATGAATGCTCAAGGCTAAATAATTTAGTTCGTCAACTTTGTGTCTTTGTGTCTTTGTCACATACATATATATACCTATTACTTTATTAGTATATTACTTTTTAAAACAATAACAACTTTGTATGAAGTTATTGTAATAAGTTTAAGTGTTATATTTATTATTTTTTTTAACAACCGTGAACTATATGTCTATATTAATTGTTGAAATTATATTTCAAAATTAAATTGGTGAAATTGTTTTAACCTATATTAATATATCGTATAGATGGATATCAGTTTTATTTGATTAAATATATTATATCGACCTAAATCAGTGTCAATAGCGAGATTAACTGTTATAATAATATAATCATTAAAAAAAAAAATATATATATATTTGTACCAATAGCAAATAATACTCAATATGTCAGTATAGATATAACATAATATATTATTATTATACATGTATACCATATACTATATAAACCTACCTACCTACTGGAGTAGATGTCTGATAGGTACTGCTTATATTACTTACAATGCCTAGATCCGATTGCATTCGAACTGCAACGAGTATATCTGTATTGGTGCAGTATACTATTACTATAGTACATTAGTACTATACCAGCTATAGGCAATAGGCATACTGCAGGTTGGACTAGGGAATAGCAAATGTCTTATACAGTTTGTTGTTGCTTGTTTATGTTGTTCTATCGACAATATAAGCGAGAGCAAAAAATATACGAGAGTCCTGAAGCAATACCTAAAGTAGTTCTAAGGTTTTACGGCTTTAAGGTTTCAGAAGTAAAAAAAGGAAAGCTTAGGGTAACAGCACCGCCGCGTCGGAACCAAGTGCAGGAACCAACCGATTGCAACACCGGAAACTTAGTGAACCAACGACCATCGTAAACTACTGTTACATTTATGAATTTGATTAATTGTTATATTATAATATATAGACATATATAGTAAGCAGTAAACAGAATTTTGTATTGATAGACAAACTATTTTTTATGAAAATAAGGCACTCCTGAAAATATATTACATGGACATATGGTTACCTACTCCATTATTAATTAATTTATACAATTTTTACACATATTATTTGTAATTCATATGAATAGGACAATTTCATCTGTGGGGTGTAACATTAGATATATATATAGCATAAATAAAATGATTTGAATATTTTTTTTATAATAACTTAAACACATTAGTACATTACACTTACAGATTGGTTACGTACCTACTTACGTAAGAGCCTACATATCGAATTAATCTTCAAAATTATTATCAAAATATTCAAAAACCGTTTTAATATTCATATATAAGAATCAGTTTTATGAATTAATTTTAAACGTAGGTAAATGTATTCTACTACATTTAGTAGGTATAGCATGCATACTATTGGCAAATCAGACAAATCCAAGCCAAGCAATATTTTGTGTGCTTATATGATAAAAAAAATTATTAGGTACACAGAACATCACATGCGGCATACGCGTATTTATTTTATACAAAAACGAAGAAATTCAATAATGAAAAAAAAATGTATACGGTCAATTATAGCATTATTCAGTATTATATACAGTTATTATTATATTTTTTTTTTTATCAAATTCCTGTTGTACAGTTTGCTACTTTGTTGTTTGATCTTGAAAATAATTTTATAAAAATAATTCAGTGTAACGATGTCATAATATAGTTGGTTGCAATGGTTGCGGTTATATCTTATTTATATACCTACTTTATATCAGAACAGGAAAATATCAGTATTTGTTACCTTATAACTTATAATAATAATAATCAATCAACAAAATAACCGTATTCTTCATTACAATTTCAACATTTATATAACTTTAGCTAGGCGACTCTGCTTTAGATTTTTAGAATTATTTATTTTGGTAAAATACTTAAAACTGTATATGGATGTGATACATTTTTTATTTATTTTACACCAATATATTATACATAGGTATAAATATACTTCTATTATATTGCTATGGAAAGTAGAATATCTGAATATTATCGAATATTAGAATGTATACAATTCATAATAATATTATAATATTACCTACCTAATACAATTTATATAGGTAATAAATAATTCTATAACTGTAGCCTTATAGACATTCCACCACGTAATACCTATCTATGTATTATAATCTATAGGTATTGTTGGTTATTATACACATCAGGTTATCGGCTTATCACAATGTATCAAATTCAAAATTTCAGAGATAATATCATTAAGTAGGTATACCTATATATTTTGACTTGAAAGTTGAAAGAATATAATACGAAGCTCTCGGATATTTAGATTAGGTATAATATTATATTAGATTTACTGATTTACATAATAATTACCTGTATAATGTTTTTTTTTTATCTTACTTATTTGCTGTGACTGCTATTTAGAGTAGAAACCAATTATGGAAAAATGCTTATCGACATCGGAAGTCGTGTATGTATTATACTCCTATGTTTTATTAAATTACCAAGTTATCTTTCGATTTTTTCAGAAGTTTCCCGCAGTAGTAGGACAATGGTAAACTACCAGCTGATAACCTGCGAAAAATATAGAAGAACCTTTAAGTTGTTCGATCAGAATCGTTATTGAATGCCTATTGGACATAAATACAGTTTAGGTCCCAAGCGATATTTTGAAATTTGTTAGGAAACTTTTCAAGGAGGTAAGAACAATAATCAACATTTTGCCGGTCGGACTTCGTTTAAGAGTTATAATAACTTAGTATCCACCAACTCCTGCAGTATTAGCACATTTTGTTTTTGGCTTTTCGTTAAAAAGGTTTACCAAACATTGATTTACAATTTGGTGGGTTACGGTAGACAATGGTCATTATCAACCTATAATCTGGTAGCTCCAATTACAACCCCCCATTTACATGGAACTATAGAAGTGGTATTAAGTACCTAAAGAATTTAGCTATTTACGTACATAATATTATAGTACCTATACCTACTACAAAATAAACATTTCAATTTTAATGCTATTATGCTATAGAAACATAATACAATATTGGATATGGTCACTATAGTTAGTAATCAATATAACGCATTAGTCATTAGTAATTACCGGTAATTGGCCCATTCGACATTATAATGAAAGTGTAATTATACGACCTTTAATAATTTCTTAAATAAACGAACATAAGAAAAAATGTTCATTTGCATTCGAGATAATGCAAATTAAACGGTTATTAAATTTAACCGATACAGGATAATGTTTTAATATGTTTTAATCGGTCGGTACTCAATACTATAATCAATTGGGCGAATGTTAGTTCATAAGTCATGAAACATTACATACCTGTACCAAGTAAAAGAATTAATGGAAGTCATATGATGTTAATTCCTACATGGGTATATTTTTATATAGTTAGTATTGTTAGCTCTTAATTCCCTATGCCAGTTGAATACACAACCATCAATCAAGCTTATACAACCTAGTCTAGACATTTGTAGTTATTAAACCTTTATATTTATTATGTAACACTTATTTATTTTTAAAAAAAAATGTATCTTATCCCAATGGCCAAGTTGCCGAGGGCTATTTCTTTAAAAAAAAAAAAAAGTATAATTTTATATTTTCGTTAAAGCGCTAAAGCAGTAATAAAGAAAATCTGTACCCAAGAGGCTAAAAGGTCCATACTCCATTATTGTAACTTTTCAGGAGAGCCAAAAAACCGGTTTTCAACTATTTTTATTTTAATTAAATGGCTGGTGTAAATTCAATTTAATGATTATAGTGGATTATACCAACGAGGTTCGTTTTAAATTATAGGCCATAATATGCTCGATAAAATGAATATTATTTCTTTTAATTATAACTTACCTATAATTGTTTATTTTACGATTTAAATGAAATATTTTGGACTTCTATCCATTTGCTCAATCACACAATGACTTGGACCCTATTGATCTCTATGTTAATTATATAATTTTGTAAAATTATCCAAGTCCAAATCATGGATTTAGATCTTAATTCATGGACTTGGATCATATAGTTCATAAATAAAAATTAATATTTGGACTTAGTTCTTTTTGTTATTTTCCCAATATCTCGGTAAATATTCGTCATTGGACTAAAATGAAGATAGGTAAAATAAGGCTCGTCAAAATTTCACATAAGAAAAAACCATAACCTTAATTTTGATAAAAGTTTAAAAATTTTGATTTGGTTAAAGTATATTAAAGTTTGAAAAAATTCGGATCCCCAGAATTTTTTTTTCAGTTATGGAATTTATTTTCTAAATATTTTACCGAGTCGGATATTGATAGATATTTCATATTAGTTTCTTGTAACCAATTATAATCTCTGACCCTGTTTTTAGGAATATATTATTTTTGTCGCCGGTATATAATATATTAATACAGCCTTTATAGGTACCAGGTACCTATTAGACATTAGTCTAGAACGGGTCCTTACTCCTTACCTACTTACATGCCACATATAATTTTTTCAGTTTTTTTTAAAGTTATTTTTATTGTTTGGAACATCGAATAAAATATTTTAAAATGCCTAAATCTATTTAAATAAATTAGGCAAATAATGTAACCTATGCACTAATATGGTAATTATGCAATATGTAGGTAAGTACTGTGGCGTAGCCAGGGGGTTTGGATGTTTACCCCTCTCCCCCATTGTATTTTCCACCCCTAATAAATGTATTATTTATATACGAAAACTTTATAGGTACAAACCCCCCTCTTTTATAATCTTGGTTACGCCATGGGCCATGGGGTAAGTAGGTACGTAATTTACGTAATGAAAGTTACACGAGCTTTATAATTATACTTAGGTAACTATAAATAATTATAATATATTAATACCATATTGGATATAGCTTATATCTAATAGTTATTGTAGGTACTTATTAGTTATTAATTATTACACAGGGTGAAAATGACGTGTTACGTGTATTTTAATCAATTGAAAGTCATGTCTAAACAATATTTATTCTAAGGTCAATATCGAACAAAAAACAGCATTGGACATTGAACTACACTATCTGTACGGTGTACAATGTACGTGTGTATTATTATATTATTATAATAATGTACAATAGATGATAGTCCAAATGACAATGAAATTTGTTTCCTCTTTGCTGTATCTGTATTCGCAATAACCTCGAATAGCCGAATAGGTACACATTTCTATCAGTAATTATGTTGTCTCCTCTCAAGACAATAAATGTCAATATAAATAAAGTTAATGTACTTTTATACTTAATTAATAGATATAGTTTGTACAAAGATATTTTAATATTACAATTTTTAATTATTTTAAGGATGAGGGTATAACATTACATAACGCGACCAGTCCAAATATATAGGCTTATCGCTTATGTTACTTACTGCCTATAGCCCGTATAGGTATACGATTTATGGTACATAAAATTGAATACCTATATGATTATAATATTAGCTTATTTGTGTCTCTATTTTTGGTATGGGGGACCCCAATAGGAGATTTAGCCACCCCAAGATGTTTATAACATATAACTCATAGAACTCGCATAACAACTTAAAGTCGTATTGGTATATAATTTGTGCCACATCTAAAAACTAACATTGGTGATTTGGTTTTTAAGGTTTCTACCTAGTAATTTGTCCAACATAAAACTAGATAAAAGAGCATTTTGTAATTTGCTCAATCTTGTACTTGCTTTTTTAAATATTAGATAATTGATAATAATCTATTCATATGAATTTCATCTATAAATTATGTTCATTTCAAATTGTAATAGATACGCATTTCAAGAAAAATATTAAAATGTACGTCAAGTAATATAACAATAAACAAATGTAAGCTAGGTAACTGGAATGGTATAGCCTATTAGCCTGTACTCTGTAGGTACTTGTCTAAGTATAAATGAGTATTATATTTTCAGTTAATAATAAAATATATAAAAATTAGAAATATTATAATTCATTGTATAATTGTTAAATATTCATGTTATTAATAGTCCATGTTATTTATAAATTATAATTTATTCACGTTTTATGTGCAATATAGTAATAATAATAATAACAATAATATATAATAATTGATGTGAGCCTTGTAAATTTTAAATTTATCAGATAAATTTCAATAATTGAAATTAAAAGTGTGGTCGGATAACCAAAATAAATATTTAAATGTTGTTTGTTTATGTTTTGGGGCTGGTTAAATACTCATTTAAATGTTCCTATTGATGGTGTAAATTAGAAGCATTGAAATAGGGGAAAAATTTAACCTCCCATGAGTAGTAATCATTATGTATTAAAAAAAAATATTATATATTACAAACATTATTACCATTTAATATTATCTATAAACCATCATAATTTTTATTATAAAATACCTAATAAATCGTATATGTATTTTTAACCTGCTATTATAACAATATATCAGGAGCCTTGTTTTTTGGCCCAACAAATAAAATTTGATTGTTATTTATAGAAAAAAAAATTTAAAAAATTTAAATTTTAAACTGTCCATAAACAGCTCAAAACAAGTCAAAATATTTTATGGTGTACAGAAAATGAGAATTTAAACATTCAGTCAAATTTTTATGTATCTACAGTTATTCGCTTTTGAATCACAATAAAATAACAAAATTGCTGCCATAACTAAATTCACCAGATTACGCACAGGCCACAGCCTATACTACCGTCTACCACAGTACCACACCACTGACCACTCGTTTAAATTGGCACTCAACAGTAGTTGATTATTGTATCGTATTGTCCCCTACCCAACTGTGGTGGAGAATACTGGGACTAACAACACCTATTCACAAACTGTCCATCTCTCTCTATCCAAAGATCTCAGCTAAAGAATCTCTTTTCCACCTCTGGTATTCATTTTTTCTTCATTGACGCTCTTTCAACCGACAATGTTAATATAACCAAACATACGCTAAATTTTATTCTGCAATCAAGCCTCCGAATTTAAGAGTGTGAGCTTTACCAACTTTATTTATTTCAGATTAATGTACATAATTGTACATACATTGTAAATGATATTATAATGTAATGTTAAAATCTCATTAATATAAAAAAAAACAAAATCGCTACATGAGAAATCGAGTGAATATCCAATGTGATAAAAACATGAACTATGAATTTTTAATTTTTTTCATCTGCCTTTGAAACAATATACTAGGAGCCTTCTATTACATTTTCAAGCTTTTTTAACCAATAAATAAAATTTTATTGATATTTATAGAAAAAAAAACTAAAAAAATGGAAACTAAAAATGTCCGTAAACAGCTCAAAATGGGTCAAATTATTTGGAGTCAAAATTTCATGTATCTACGGTCATTTGTTTAATAGTTGCACCAAAAACCAAAATCAATTTTTTCGAAAACAGATTTTGTGTAAAAATTCCCGTTTTTCCATAATCTTTCTTTTGATTTTCACGGCGTGTTCGAAAACTACTGGAATTTTACTTTTGACCCCCCAAAGTGCCAACTAGATTCACTTTCCTATCAGAAGAGATACTGTTGAAGATAATCCAAACACTTTTACTGTCCTAAAAGGTGATGACAGACACAAAAATAAAAAAAACACACATCATTGTAAAATCAATACATTCATCGTTCCACTCTAATATTGTACTTAAATATTATAATTGATAAAATTATAACACAAATATTGTGGGTAAGTACCCATAAAATAAATTTCTGATTTTATTAAGCTAGCTTTATTATATATTTTGAGTATGCAGGGAGAAAAAATGTGTAGGTTAGGTTCGGTTAGGTATTTTATACTTTTATACTCATACATTTAATTACCAAGTGTAAATACCACTGTACACTTTTATCCACAATTTACAATAAATACATTAAAAGTACCTTACACATAGTTCGTCAAAAATAGTAACAATATTGACTATTGTGATTTTTTCATACTAATATAAGTAACATATTAAATAAATAATATAAATATTCTACAGTTTTTTCCCCACTTGACCCTCCCACCCCTCAAAAAAAAAGTTTTCTATGTAGCCTGGTAATGATTTGAATGGCCTGCAAACATTTTGGCACCAACAAAAAAAAGTTGAACACCTGGCTCAACACCGAATACAACGATACTACCACCACCACCTGACCACCATGATATCATGTAGGTGGGTTTAATATATATATATATAATATATAGGTACCCGCTCTCTTTATAGCGTGCGTAATCGCCCGAGTAAACACATGAGGGTCTCCGCGTGTGTGAGAAGAACTTCGCGACGTCTGCAAATCCGCGGTCGGTCTGATAACGGATATATATGGAATACCCATGACTGGTACCATAGGCGGATATTTGGTTACATCCGTGGGGGGCTTAACATTTTTGTCTTATCTATTAGCTTAAACATACATTTTTAAACGCTTCAACCTACTAACTAGTGGCTACTTAGTAGTTAGTACTCCTACTTTATTATAGCAGAGGCACCAAGTTTATATAGGCAGTGGCGTCATTTTTGGGGGGGGGGAGCAAGGTGGTGGGCATTTGCCCCTGTCTGATTTTAACGGAGGCCCGATGGGCCGGGGCCAAGTTGTTGCCGTTTTACCATTATTATATTTTATTAGCCCAAAAACATGTCTATTTTATAATATTTTCAGAAAATATTATACCATGTAGGTACTAAGAAATTATTGTCACAATGATACATTTTTACTACATTTTACATTTTACATTTTTACATTTTTAATTGATAGTTGGAATATATTTATATTAAGACGTATGCGGGGACTTACACATTGTATGTATGGGTTATGGCCTATGGGTATATTGTATTTATGTATATTTGTTTGTGTGAGTGTGTTTTGTGAAGGAAAATGAACATATTAAATATTAATATTGTTGTATGTACAACAATAATAATTAGTATCATAATCTCGTATAGTTTAATTTCTAAAATCTAAAATCTAAAATTAATACAAATTCTAAAAACAACAACCGATGGCACTCTTATTAATTATCATTGATCACGGACTTCAGTCTTCAGTTAACACTTAACTTGCGACAGTCGTGTATCGTGTATGATTCAACTATTCTGAGTATTGCGTTAATATTTTAGTTGAGTATTATATTTTAGTTGAGTATTCTACTTAAATTAAAGTTTATTTTTTTTTTTGATGCTGTAATGAGACAAAACGGTGTGGCCATTAACGTGGCGCACTCTCGTTGTGATCATTACCCACGGTCAAACATCGCCCGCCGCGTAGAAACATCGACCGCCCAACCGCAAACCGCAAACCACAGATAGCGCTCCGCCGCGCAATGATTAAACAACGCATGCCGCCCACGGAAAACCTGAGTTTTCCGTGGGAACCAATAGAGCTCTCAAAACGTTACGAACATATTCAAAATCAGCGTTATTTTCACCATAATCTGGTAATCTCCAAACACTCTGAACAATAACCTGCAGTTTCGAATCACGCAAGGTGTCAGATAACATTCGAGACGGGACCAGCGAGCCTCGAATGGCATAAATACAGGCCGCTGGCCACCGTACACACACAGTTCTCCAGCTGAGAGAAGCGAGAATAGCAAGCCGGACGGTATTTGTTACCGCCGAGAACGGATGCTAATTTCGAAACTCTATTACAGCAATTCCTGCCCACTAGACTCAATGAGCCGGACGGTCTTTTTTGACCGCCGATAACGGACATTGTACAGTCTTTCCCGGCACTCCCTACGCTACCGACCAACACGTGTCGAGAACGCCGAGCCGTCGCCGCCGTCGTCCGATCAGTTGTTCGTCGCCGCCCGTCAGAGAAGGTCAACCGACTCCTGTGCCGCCTTCCGACCACTGTGCTGTACCCGTAACTCGTCGCCACCGTCTATTTGAGAACGCCGAGCCGAAGCTGCCGCCGTCCAAACCACGTGTCTGCCGACCTGTCCGAAGTTGTGAACGCCGAGCCGTAGCTGCCGCCGTCCAACCATCTACTCACTGTCTGTCGAGAACGTCGAGCCATAGCCGTCGCTGTCCGGTCATTGACCTACCTCTTGCCGGGAGAGTTGAATTTGTTCTACACACCACCAGTCAAAAAAAACCAACATACCGCCACGCAGAGCTGAGTCACTGTTGTTTACCGAGAGTCGAGCCGTTCACGCCGGTAATAATCAATTATTACCGTGCCGCCGTGATCGCGCCACTGTACGTGGATGCTCATTGCCACCATCGTCCCGCCACATACCATTCTACAAACCGTGAGTTAAATGTTCATGCTGTTCCCCCCCAATATTTTATGTAAATCCCGTAATTAAAATATTTTTTATGTACACTCGCAAGAGTATAATATATAATAATTCAAAAGAAATACTGTATTACACATCACCAAATTGTATCTGTATAACGAATTATTACGTATGTGAAATAAACGTGAAATAATAAATTGAATAAATACCAACACGTTATTTTCCTTACATTTGGCGCCCAACTGCAGTGCTCGAGTAAGAAAATAATTCTACATCGACCCATGAGATTTAAAAAAGAAGACAATTTTGTTGAAGAAAAACTACATCGTGAACATGGCTCCAAAGAAGAATGTCACAGAAGAAGCATTTAACGCGTTCAGGGAGGAAGTAGAACGAAACAGTCAATATTTAGTAAATCAATTGTTACAGAAAATTGAAAGCCTCAAAGAAGACTACGTCAGTAAAATAGAAAACATTGAAGAAAATTGGGCAAGAAAATTAGTAGAAATTGAACAAAAATATGAACTTCGGGAACAACGAGCATCACCACCACCAGCGCATAACTGTATAAATAATAATAATTTGCATCACACAGATATTGCACGACCTACATTTTTTGGAAACGGACGAGACATACATCCACGAGATTTCTTAAGTCGACTCGAGGAATATTTCGCCATTAAACAAACGTACGTGGGAGAAAAAATCATTGTCGTGGGAGATTGCCTAAAATCGAACGCGTATAGTTGGTTTTCAACGGTGCGTTTTCAATTATGCAATTATGAAGACTTCAAGAGAGCATTTATCGATGAGTATTGGTCCAGGGAAATTCAAATTCAAGTCTGGAGCCAATGCTTAAATGTGAGTCAGGTAACAGCAAATTACCGAGAACATTTTGCGACCTGGGCCACAAAATTGCGACACCTGGAGGTACCAAGACTATCAGAACCAGAAATCGTAAAACACATTGCCAAACATTATCCTGGGTACTTAAGAGCAATACTTGTATCACTACCTGAGAGGACAATAGTAGCTGCCATGAAAATTCTGGGAGAAGAAGAAAACACAAACGAAAAACCAGAACAGACAGCAACGGACCGCAATAACAATCAACAAAAAAGCAATAATTGGAACAATCAACGGAATAATGGATGGAACAGTTTTCAGCCGCGAAACAATCGATGGAACAACAACCAACCATACCGGCCAAACGATAACAACAAAGGTGGAGAAGCGCAACAAAAAAGCACACCACAGACTGAACAAATCAAACAAGTGTCAGTAAGTGCCGACCCACAAGCTGGACCAAGTGACAGTGAAACTTATGCAGTAAACTCATTAAATGCTACAAACGCATCGATAAGCCCGTATTTAAAGTGTGAGATTGAAGGGGAGGAAATGCTATTGTTGGTCGACACCGGAGCCACAGTAAGTGTGCTCACCAAGGAAGTAGTTGATGTGGTCACGCAGAGAAATTCTAGAATACCACAGTTCCCAGTCACGGGCATACAAATCAGCAACGCCGTAGGAAAGAAGATATGCAAAGTGTCTAAACAAATATTTTGTGAATGCAAGATAGGGGACATTTACCTACAGACTAATTTCATTCAGGTAGAAGGCCTAAATGAAAAAGGAATTATTGGAGCAGACATATTGAACAAATATTCAGCACAAATTAAATTCAACAAACAGACAGTACAATTCAACGTCAATAATATACCAATCACTGTACCATTCGCCAACAGAGAACCAAGGATAACCAAGGATCATCTGCTTAACGTAGAAATTAATGACAACTTGGATAATGACCACGTCAGTCTAAACGATCAAGAAAGTCAAATGTTTGTATCATTGTTAAACAAGTACGAACACATTTTTTCTGAACAACCTGGAAAGATTACCGAGTTTCAATGTCAAATACGTGTCAAACCAGGGGACCCAATTTACCAGCGACCCTATCCAATACCAGTATCGAGGATACCTAAGGTGGATGCCGAGATACAGAGGATGCTAGATTTACAAGTCATAGAAAAATCAACATCACCATGGTCATCACCCATAGTCTGTATTGAGAAGAAAAATGGAGAGATTCGATTATGCCTAGATGCCAGAAAAATTAACACAGTCATAATACCGGATCGAGAATGTCCAACAAATATGGACGACACTCTCATCAAGTTCCAGGGAACGAAATACCTAAGCTCGATTGACTTGACGGCAGGTTATTGGCAGTGTCCACTAAAAGCCGAATGTCGGGAAATTACAGCATTTTTGCACAAAGGCCGTAATTACCAGTTTAAGGTATTACCTTTTGGATTAATCAATTCAGTTGCCGAGTTCCAAAAAATCTTAGATCAAGTATTAGGACCGGAAATTCTACAATTTGCCGCTATATATGTCGATGACATACACATCACTTCCACGAGTTTTCAAGAACATATTTGTCACTTAGAACAAATCTTTGAAAAATTTGCACAACACCACATCACAATCAACAGAAAAAAATCACAATTTTTGAAAAAACAAGTGATTTTTCTGGGTCACATAATAAGTGAAAAAGGGATATCTATGGACCCAGATAAAATACAAGCCGTGATGAACTTCCAGCCGCCCAAGACGAAAAAACAGGTACAAGCATTCATTGGTTTCATAAATTTTTACAGAAAATTCATCAGGGATCTATCTCAAGACACCGGACAACTTAGTAAATTAACCAAAAAAGATGCAAAATGGATGTGGGGAACCATACAGCAGCAAGCTTTTGACAACATAAAACAAAAATTCCTCGAGGATATAATAATTCAATTCCCAGATTTCAAGAGAGAATTTCATCTGAACACCGATGCCTCAACAACTCACCTTGGGGCTGAACTCTATCAAATTACGGAAGAAGGACAACACCAAACCCTCAGTTTTGCCAGTAGGACATTAAAAGCAGCTGAGCAAAACTACAACACCACGGAGCTTGAATTGCTTGCAATAGTTTTCGCATGTAAAAAATTTAGAAATTATTTACTTGGACATAAGACCAAAATATTAACCGACCATCATGCACTTACATTCCTAAATACGTGTCAACTACTCAATGCTCGACTGGTCAGATGGGCTACATTTCTCCAGGAGTTTCAGCTAGAAATAACACACATTCCAGGGAAAGAGAATGTCGGTGCCGACACATTAACACGGTATCCGCAGTCACACACCGACGACGCAACAGCCAGCAACAAGATAATCATTATCAACAAATTATCGCTATTAGAATACAGCAAGGAATTAAAAGAACAATTCAAAGAATTCGAGGTGTTACAACAGCAAGATGAACACATTCAGAAACTTAAACAAAGGGTCACGCAAAGGACCAATCATAATCTCATGATACATCAGAACCTACTATTTCGTCAAGCGCCCTCGGGTGACTATCAGATCATGGTGCCAGAGATAGCAGTAAAACAGCTGGTGGAAGAAACACACAAAATATATGGCCATTGCGGGACGTATAAGACATATAAACTGTTGCAGCAGGACCACCAATTTAAAAACATGTATCGGACGATTAAGCAAATAATCAAAACATGTGATCTGTGCCAGAAGGCGAAAATAAGCAATATAACGGCTAGGGGACCAACGTTAAGCCTCCTACCCACCGAACCAAGGGAAATGGTATCTGCCGACCTAATGGGCCCGCTACCCAGGGGACAGGGAGGATGCAGATACATCTTGGCAATATTGGATGTGTTCTCCAAATATATCAAACTATATCCGTTAAAAAGAGCCACTACCGACACCATAATAAAACGACTAGTGAGTGAATACATACCCACCATTAGTTTGTTCAAGAAGATCCTAACCGACAACGGAACGCAGTTCACCAGTACTAAATGGGAAAAAGTCATGCAAGGATTGAAAATCACCAACCTGCACACAACGATTTATCATCCGGAGAGTAATCCAGTAGAGAGGGCAAATCGGGAAATTGGCCGCCTACTAAGAACCTACTGTCATAAGCAACATACAAATTGGTTAAAATGGTTAGATAATGTAGAATACTGGATCAACCACACTACCCATACAACCACTGGTTATACACCAATCTATATAATGTTTGGGGAGAAAACCAAGTTATCAATAAGCAAATTGGTAGTTTTTCCTAAACACGAGGACCTGAAGAAACCCCCCGACATTATACAGATTGTAATGAAACGGTCAAAAAAGCAAGCTGATCTGCGAAACGCATACAAAGACAGAGATAAACGATTCCCTCAGTATAACGTGGGCGATCAGATCCTGATCAAAGAACATAGGTTATCCTCCGCTGAGGATAAGGAGACCCATAAATTATTCCTGATCTACCACGGACCATACCAAATACAAGCAGTACATAATAATAACACGGTAACTATCCAAATCAATGGAAGTCATCGAACCATCAACTTCAAAAACATCAAGAGATACTACAAACCCGTGAGCGGAGTATCTCAAACAAATAATTAAACAAAAAAAAAAAAAAAAAAAAAAAAAAAAAAACAATATATATGTCGCCCAAAATAACTTGCTTGTGAATCCATGTAATAAACTTTTATGTAACACAAACACCTCCCCACTATGTAGGAACCAGAAAGATGTTCGTACAGATTCCATTGACCAAAATAAAAAGCAGAAAGGTCTTGCACAAAATGGAGGTAACCCACATCGACAAACTGCTAACCATCGAAGAAAGACGCAAAATAGCCATGTTCTACCGTCAGGAGGAGGCAAAAAGAACTAGATACAACCCGGAACCCTCATGGAGCCTTCCACCTACCATGCAAGCCACCCGAAGACCATCTGCCACCGGGATGACGTGGGATGATTTTATCGCACATTGGGAGCAAAGACCAGCACCATATCACACCCTAGCTCAACCACAGGAAGCAGCACCGACCACTGCACATGAAGAAAAAGAACAGTCGCCCCGGTCCAGTAATTTAAGTGAAACCGAATCAGAGGTTATCATCATGACGATAAAGCACTTAATCGACCGCCATCCAGAATCCCCAGTAGAGATCAGAAAGAGTATACTAAAGGTCGGAGCCTACTTGAAGGACTTTGAAAATGTTTCCAAGACTCGCCTGCGAAGACTGATCTACAAGGAGAAGAATCAAAGGATAAAGGGTATGAAACAACAATATCAACCATAACAACAGCAAACTAATAATTCACTACACCACAAACACACAGCGTCAAAATTGTAAAGTTTTTATTTTTATTTTTTTTTTTTTCTCTCACTCCAAAATCTTCAAAAAAAAAAATAATAAATAAAAAAGGGGACAATGTAATGAGACAAAACGGTGTGGCCATTAACGTGGCGCACTCTCGTTGTGATCATTACCCACGGTCAAACATCGCCCGCCGCGTAGAAACATCGACCGCCCAACCGCAAACCGCAAACCACAGATAGCGCTCCGCCGCGCAATGATTAAACAACGCATGCCGCCCACGGAAAACCTGAGTTTTCCGTGGGAACCAATAGAGCTCTCAAAACGTTACGAACATATTCAAAATCAGCGTTATTTTCACCATAATCTGGTAATCTCCAAACACTCTGAACAATAACCTGCAGTTTCGAATCACGCAAGGTGTCAGATAACATTCGAGACGGGACCAGCGAGCCTCGAATGGCATAAATACAGGCCGCTGGCCACCGTACACACACAGTTCTCCAGCTGAGAGAAGCGAGAATAGCAAGCCGGACGGTATTTGTTACCGCCGAGAACGGATGCTAATTTCGAAACTCTATTACAGCAATTCCTGCCCACTAGACTCAATGAGCCGGACGGTCTTTTTTGACCGCCGATAACGGACATTGTACAGTCTTTCCCGGCACTCCCTACGCTACCGACCAACACGTGTCGAGAACGCCGAGCCGTCGCCGCCGTCGTCCGATCAGTTGTTCGTCGCCGCCCGTCAGAGAAGGTCAACCGACTCCTGTGCCGCCTTCCGACCACTGTGCTGTACCCGTAACTCGTCGCCACCGTCTATTTGAGAACGCCGAGCCGAAGCTGCCGCCGTCCAAACCACGTGTCTGCCGACCTGTACGAAGTTGTGAACGCCGAGCCGTAGCTGCCGCCGTCCAACCATCTACTCACTGTCTGTCGAGAACGTCGAGCCATAGCCGTCGCTGTCCGGTCATTGACCTACCTCTTGCCGGGAGAGTTGAATTTGTTCTACACACCACCAGTCAAAAAAAACCAACATACCGCCACGCAGAGCTGAGTCACTGTTGTTTACCGAGAGTCGAGCCGTTCACGCCGGTAATAATCAATTATTACCGTGCCGCCGTGATCGCGCCACTGTACGTGGATGCTCATTGCCACCATCGTCCCGCCACATACCATTCTACAAACCGTGAGTTAAATGTTCATGCTGTTCCCCCCCAATATTTTATGTAAATCCCGTAATTAAAATATTTTTTATGTACACTCGCAAGAGTATAATATATAATAATTCAAAAGAAATACTGTATTACACATCACCAAATTGTATCTGTATAACGAATTATTACGTATGTGAAATAAACGTGAAATAATAAATTGAATAAATACCAACACGTTATTTTCCTTACAATGCTTAAAAAAGAAATAAATGGATGGTGTGGCTAAAAATATAATACTACCGCAAACTGCTCAAGATGCGAAAATAAATTCTGGTATGTTTAACCAACAGACAAAACTTGAGCCGATAAACAAGTAATAAAAAAAAATATTTTATAATTTAAGATAATACTAATTTGTAAATATATCTTATACCAGATACCTATATAAGAGTAATAGAGTATGGGCTATAAGTGATGAATCAGGTATAATTGATTTATAGATAATGCAGTTGATATATTTTCAAAAATAAAAAAAAGAAGACATCCTAATTCACTAGGTACTAATATTTTTGTTTATCAATATAAATATTGTAGTTTGTAGACTTTTAAGTTCTAACTGATAAAGGTAGGTATACAATTGTTTTTCTAAAATATTTGCTACCTTATATTTAAAAATGGTGTTATTAAGTTAATAAAAAGGGTAACATAAAAAAATGTAAGTAGATAATATGCGGTTAGTCCAAGTCCCCTCCCCAATATCAGCCTATAACTGGTACACATTAACATTTATGAAAATATATTTTAGCTTATAATTAATATGATATAGTTTACAAAGTATAAAGTAAAGATTGAGATTTAATAGGTGTATTATTATTTATTACTTTGCTGGCCAAATAATGTTTTAATACATTTAAAAACGTTCTGACAACATAAAACAATTTAAAAACATTTTCGTTTATTTACCTTTCTGAAAGGATATTAAAAATATGAATTCCTTGTTTAGAATGTTTATTTTCCATAAAAAAACGGAATATATTATTATTATGCTACGCATCGTTATACTGTGCTTGGCGTTGTTCAGGTCGCCGCCGGCCGCCATTGCAGCTCCCGTGATGATGGGCACCGACAGACTAACTGACGACCGGTACTTTCGATTCTGGCCGCAGCGATCGTCACCTCCCGCCAAAGTTGCCACTTCCACGCTGATGACCAATGATGGACCGACCAAAAAACAGGACTTTCAGCTCTCTTCGCAGCGATCAACGCCACCCGCCACAGTTACCACTGCCACAAAGATGACCAATGATGGACAGACCAAAAATCAGAACTTTCAGCTCTGGCCGCAGCGATCGTCGCCGCCTGCCGCAGTTGATGCTTCCACGCTGATTACCACCTACGGCCCAGCCAAAAACCAGGACTTTCAGCTCTCTCCGCAGCGATCATCGCCATCAGCCATAGTTACCTCTGCCACAAAGATGACCAAAGATGGACCGACCAAAAAACAGAACTTTCAGCTCTGGCCGACGCGATCGTCGCCGCCCGCCATGGTTACAGCTGTCACGCTGATGACCAATGATGGACCGGCCAAGAATAAAAACTTTCAACTCTGGCCTCAGAGATCGTCACCGCCTGCCACCGTTGCCGCTCTTAAGATGATGGTCACCGACGGGCCGATTGAGAACTTTCGGCCCTCGTCGCTACACAACTGTCACTGTGGCCACCGCGCCGAGGTGACCACGTCAGACCCGGCCGTAGACCAAGACCTAACCAGAGGCCATTACCATGTGCACTCGACCGAGGTCACGAAGCCGGACCCAGCCACGGTTTACACCAGGGCTAATTGTCACCACGACTTTGCGACCGCGGTCACTGATGCTGAACGTTGTCGCTGCCCACACCACCATTATCAACCACAGGAGAGTGCGCCAAACAGTACGCCGTCACCTGCTGTGTACAATATTGTAACGGAAGAAATTCCAACGAACAACCAGTGAGTTTGCTAACTTATATATTATACCTAGGTACTTATCGTACAACAGACTATAATCATGTTGTATTTAGTCGTGCTTGGGTCGTGGCAGGGTAGTTAGTGACTGCTCGGTAGAACATTTAGAGGGAGGTCCTTAAGTAGAGGTGTTGTAGCCCATTAATGCTATATTATAATTTATACAAAATCTAAACAACTAGATGTGTAATTAAAATTCTATTATTTCCTCTTCTTCTTCAAAAAAAACTGTTTTGTAAACATTGTAAAGCAGCCCCGTAAAATGTTTGTTTTCATCCGTATTTTTTCTTTATAAATGTAGTTTCGAAAGGATTCTTTCAAAATAGTATAGGTAGGATAGTAGGTAGTAAGATAGTATAGGTAAATGTTAGTTGTTAGTTAATTGGTATTTGTTACCAATATGTGGTAATATTGATAGGTAGGTACATTAGGTATATTAAAATTACAGCTGCACAAACCTTAGAAAAGTATTAATACACCTAGGTCTAAATTATTTAATCACCTGTGTTACCCTGCACGGTCTGTGATATTTCACAGAATATAAGTCAATAGATGAAATTAATTTTTTCTGTTTTGTGGTAATATTCCCGCAGCTCAGCACAAGACCTGACTATAAAAAATAGAAACACTAGCTGATAACTAGGGCTCGGAAGTTGTTGCATTTGCATGATTTTTTTGAACCATTAGATTTATTGCTAAGTAAGCTAGAAATTCATTTCAAGACACTACGAAAAACATATCAAAAGTTTTTAGTGCATATTTTTGCATATTTAGTGATTTTTAGATTTTAGAGCATATTTCTTAATTTTACAATTTTTTAAAGCATATTTTATCATTTATGGATATTCAATCTGAAAATTTGTAAATAAAAAAATAAATACATTCATATTCAGAGACCTTACTAGATATTCTTGAATCGTATTATTCAAATTTCCATTTGACATTAAAAACTATGTTTTTCCTCTATTGGTTAATATGATATAATATTATAATATATATAAATTACAACTACAGCTAGCTTTATCTAAAATAGAATATTATACAAATCTAAAATAGAAACAGCTGCTATCGAAATACGACGATTTTCTATAAATACTTTTATAGGAAAATAACTCAATGATTATTGACTATTGTTAATGGCATTTATAGATTTTAGGTATTTCAGGTATACAAATATAACTCGACAGAAGTGCATTTTTTTATTCAAGGAACATTTTTAATTTTTAAAGCGATTTTTTTATTATTTTTTTGTTTAAATTATGATTAAAAAATATAAATAATAACAACTTATATTACTTTGCTTTTTTTTTTATTTACAAATTTAAAAAAAATATTTGTACAAATGAAAATGTGTAAAATAATTAAATATAAGTGCATATTTTTAGAGCATATTTGTACTTTTTTAAGCGCATAAGTGCATGCATATTTAGTACTTTTTAAGTGTATTAAGTTCCGAGCCCTACTGATAACTGTAAGAAAAAAAGATAATCATAATAATATAATAATATTATAGACGTGGCTCACTGATATTACCGAAATAAAATAATCAGAACGATAGGTCACTTCTTTATTATTTTGATTTACAAATATATTATATTTTTTTTTTTACAATTGCAGGAATTACGACGAATCTGAAAAAGACTACGTCGACGATGACTACTACTCTCTGAACAATTTCGTACTGACTATTTCGTTGATGATGTTTGTGTTGTTGTATCCGAGCTGTTATATGTATAGTAATCGGAGGCCAAAAACCAATTCGTTTTACTTGCAAACGAATACATGCGGCTGTAAAGCAAAATATATTCGCTGTTCTAAATAGTTATAATGTAATAGTGTGATCATTTAGAACAGCGGACATATAGTTGGCTGTTGTATACCTGAAGCCATTTGTTTGCGAATAAAACCAGTTAGGAATTTTCTTCCTCAGATTTCTATATAATATAAAAAAAAGACTCGTAGATTATATACACTGACACAAAAATCTCCAACAAAATAATCGGTACCGAACTGTGTAACAGGTGGTAGTTTCACCGATCGAAATATCTTCAAGACCGTCTCGTCCACCGATGATGACGACAAGAGACGACGTACCTACTGTGGTAAACGGTAAGCGAACTTACTGGTCGTAAGCTGAAATATTTTCAGTAATCTTTTGAGGTTGATTATGGTGGTTCAGACAGCGACCATGTTTAGCGTCAGTGACCGCGGTCAACTAGCCCTGGTGTAGACCGTGGCTAGGTCGGGCTTGTAACCGCGGTCGAGTGCACGTGGTAATGGTAGTCAGCTATGGTGTGGAACACGGCAGGGTCGGACTTGATCAGTGGCAGTGACGAGACAAAATTAACACATAACGAAAGTTTGAAATTATCAGCCATACATATTATTGTAATATACACAATATCAGTCTTTACAATTTCATGTTTACACCTGGTCGTGACGTCAGAGATGGCCACCGACGGACCGACTGAGAACCGGAACTTCCGGTCCTTATCACTGCCACTGTGGCCGCCGCGCCGAGGACAAGAGGCCGGTTCTCAGTCGGTCCGTCGGTAGTCATCTCTGTATGAAAATGTAAAGACTGATGTTGACGTGTATATTATTTAAGGCTGATAATTTGATAATTTCAAACTTTGAAATGTTATGAGTTAATTTTGTCCTCGTCACTGTCACTGTGGCCATTTCCGACCCAGCCGTGTTCTACACCAGAGGTAGCCATTATCACGTGCACTCAACCGCAGTCACAGAGCCGGACACAGCCACGGTCTAAAGCAGGGATAGTTGTAGACCGCGGTCACTGACGCTAAACATGGTCGCTGTCCGAACCATAATCAACTGTGGTAGGTATGTCGTCGTCTTCGGGGTGGACAAGACGGTTCTTAAAGACATTTCTCCAGGTGTTATTTTGTTGGAGATGTTCGTGTCAGTGTATATTATAATATACAATTCTTTATTTTTATATTATATAGAAAATATGATTAAGAAAAATCCTAACTGGTTTTATTTGCAAACAAATGGCTTCGGTTGTATACAGCGAACTATGTTCACAGTTCTAAATGATCACACGATTATATTATAATTATTTAAAACAGCGAATATATTTTGCTTTACAACCGCAGGTATTTGTTTGCAAGTAAAACGAGTTGGTTTTTTGCCTCCGATTACTATACATATAACAGCTCGGATACAACAACATAAACATCATCAACGAAATAATCAGTACGAAATTGTTCAGAGAGTAGTAGTCGTCGTCGACGTAGTCTTTTTGAAAATATTTGTTAAGCAAACAATGTTTGATGTTCCTAATTTTGTAATTTTTGTAAAATACTCAATTGCTATATTGTTTATGGTTTATTATTATAATAAAATTGTTATAGAAATATTGGCAAAAACTTTTTTTATTTTTACAATCTGTGTCAATAGGTATTCAGTACATAAAATATTTTTATTATATTAGAATTAGACACAATAATAATATGAACTTCGAAGATATATATCTTATGGCATATATACAGAGTGTCCCGTGAGTATATACCCATTAATCGTAGAGGGGGTTCGCCGTCAGGACAAAAATCGGTTTCTTGCCATTTTACCTATAAACTAAAAAAAATATTAAAAATCATGAGATTATAATGAAAATAAAATGTTGAAAAATCAAAATGTTCACAAAAATGAACTTTATAATAAGAATAATTTAAGATTTTTTAGTTGGAAACAATATTTAGATACATATCTACTACAGGCACAAGTTTTGTTAAATTAGCGTTTAAAGTTCAAATGTTGACAAAATGCATTAAAATCTAGACAATTTGAAAATTATTTTGTCCTTTTATAAATTTTTAACTGCAAAATCATATTTTTACCCCAATAAGTTTATTATATAGTTTAGAAATAGCAAACATTTCAACATTTTTAAATTACCTTTAACTTTTCAAAATTTAAATTTTTAAAATAAAACCATATAAATACTATTATAAGAAACTAATGGGCGACCTTCATAACCTCCACGTCCATTTTTCGTCAATATTTTGCGTCGCGTAAATACAGGCTAGTGAGCAATCTATAGTATTTAAAATCAATGATATAATTAACGACTTTCCCTCAGAAATATTGTCACAATTCAGTTTTTTAATAGGTTTTTGTACTCTATCTAGAACCAAAATTGAGCGAGTTCTACTCAGACTGCATAAACGCGTTTTTTCTTTATATTGTACCTACGTGTACGTAACACATGCGAGTGTGGAGTCCTCTTAATAATTATTATGTTATCGAATCAGTTTTTTATCAGTTTTACTATATTATTATTAATAAACACTTCAACAAGCTGGTAAAATTGTATGCGGTTAATGTATGCGATTTGTGGAAATTGTGTCTGTATATTATACAGGCTACAGAGTGCCTATTTTGTACGCCGTATACGAAAACAGTTGGAATACGAACAATTTGGTTTGATTTTAAACATGAAATTCCAATTATTTGGTATTTTCGGTATCATCTTTCGTAATGAAAAGTCTAAAACTTATCGTACGTGTACGAATTGACTTCCATTCGTACGTTGTTCGTGGGTACTTATATTTTTCGTATGGATCACGAATTGGTATTTTGTGCGTACGAAACAAACGTTCGTTATGGTTATTTGGTAACTTAATTCGTACGACGCTGGATAATCATTTGTACGACTGCTAGTTTTAGATTCTGAGCGGAGCGATGAGTCTATTGATTGTACAATGATAAGTGTTTTTTTATTTTGTGTGTCATCACCTTTTAGGATAGTGAAATTGTGAAAATGTTTAGATTTCCTTCAACGTTATATTTTCTGATAGGAAAATGAATCTAAAATGTCTAATAGTTTTCAAAAGCGCAGAGGAAAACAAGGAAAACCGGTAATTTTTACGTAAAATCGGTTTTCGACAAAATCGTTTTGGTGTAACTCAAAAACAAATGACCGTAGATACATTAAATTTTATTTGTTTTAGAGACTGTTTGCGGACATTTTATCAAGTTTTTTTAGTTTCTTTTTTCTATGAATGTCAATAAAATTTTATTTGTTGGGTAAAAAAACCTGAAAATGTAATACAAGTCTCCTAATATATTGTTACAATGACATTTGAAAAATATTAAAAATCCATAGTCACTATTTTAATCATTTAAAGTTTAATTCTTGACAAAATACAGAAAAATCACGAAATTTACAAATTATTTTGAGTTAGAAATACAAAAAATTTTATCATTTTAAATGTAATACAAGATTCCTTATAAGTTTGCCTACCTTTATCAAATAAAAAATGTCTACAAGAAAGTCAAATTAAATTTTTATGAGCGTTTGAAGTTCATATTTTTACAACATTGG
Source organism: Macrosiphum euphorbiae (assembly GCA_949089665.1). Taxonomy (NCBI): domain Eukaryota; kingdom Metazoa; phylum Arthropoda; class Insecta; order Hemiptera; family Aphididae; genus Macrosiphum; species Macrosiphum euphorbiae. The sequence goes on along the minus strand of CARXXK010000001.1, from coordinate 140,330,832 downwards.
ATATTCACTCGATTTCTCATGTAGCGATTTTCTTGTAATTCTGTGATTGTGAATTCTTGTGATTTTTTTGTAATTCAAGAACGAAAGGCTGTAGATACCTACATGAAATTTTCACTGGGTTTATATTAGCATTTTCTATACACGACAAAATTTTCAAAAAATGTTGACTGATATATTGTTACTATGCAGTTGAAAAATATTAAAAATACATTGGCGCAATTTTTAAAGCATTTAAAGTTCGATTTTTGACAACATTTATCAAAATAAAAATTTTATAATAATTTTGAAGTTTTAAGAATTTATAAAATGTTATATACTTAGTAATAGTATTTATAGTAATATCATAGGCTGACTGACCGTCTTCGCTCAGAATCGTTTTTCTTATACAATGATATTATATCATTGAATTCAAACTTAACACCATCCATTACAGTGACCCATTTGTAACCTACTGTACAGCAGAGTAACATCCACTTGCCCACATTTTATTTCTTGTAATATTAAAAAAAAAGTTACCATAAGTAGATAAATATATTAGGGAAAATTTAGATAATAATAATAAAGTAATGGGCATTTTTCTTGATCTGAAAATAGCATTCGATTCGGTAAACCATAATATTTTAATCAATAAGCATGAATATGCTGGTGTTTGCGGTAAGGTACTTAATCTATTCTCACCTTTTTTGGTTGGAAGATATCAAGCTGTTAGAGTGGATAACGATTTAAGTAACTTTTTACCAATTAACTATGGAATCCCACAAGGTACAGACGTACAGTGTTAGGACCACTATTTTTATAATTTATACAAATGGTTTATTTGGTTTAAATTTAAACGCTAAAATAATTAGTTTTGCTGATGATACCTTAATTTTGGTTAGTGGTACCTCAAATAATGTAGTTAATATACTGGCTACGAGCACCTTGGAAACAATTAATACCTGGTTTGAAAATAATTTACTTGAACTTAATATTACAAAATCTAAGTATATGTATTTTGAAATTTATAATAACAAAAGTTTAATATATCATTAGATTCTTGTAAATGTGATGAACTTATGTTGACTCAATTAAATACCTTGGGGTGATTTTTGATAGAAACTTGAGGTGGACTGCACATATAAATCATGTGGTTAGTAGTTAGTATGATACGAAAGTCGTTTTATAAATTCAAATTGTTAAAAGATATCCTCAACACCAAGACCTTGCTTACAGTCTATTTAGCACTAGTACAATCCAATGTAAATACCGTAAGCCAATAACCTTTGTTGTTGAGGCTTTAAATAAACAAAAAAAAAAAAAAATCCATTATTAACTATGGTAGTTGTTTGGGAAAACGCATCTAAGTTTGCTTTAAATCCTTTTAACTGACTGTTGAAATTTATACTATTAAAACCGTATGATTTACATGTAGATGGCCTTTGCAGCACTTTCAATGTAAGAAACATAAATTTATTTTATTTTTTGTTTTTTATTTATTCTTCAAGAAGATAATGGACCCCACTGAACATGTTTATGTGGGGGCCCAAAATGGCTTGTATATATGGAATATCCTTAATTATATTTTTAACATAGATCTAAAAGAATATTAGTTACCCATCACATAGCTATCAAACATGCACGAAACAAACTGTAATTCTGAATATCCCAGTAATCAATAAAGAATTTGGTAGAAAAATGGTTTTTAATGTCGATATTTGTTTATGTATTAAGCTTAAAATTAATTTAAAATCATATAAAAATAAATATGATTAAAATTTTTTTTTAAAACATCAAATTATTAACTATGTTACATAATAATAATAAAAAAAAAAAAAACTTTTAGTTGTATTCTTATCATTATATTCAGTGGCGCACACTCAAAAATTAATTGGGGTAGCTTATTGAATCTGTTACTTCCACATTGGCTAATAGACTAATGGCTATAGCCTATAATTATTCAATAGTTTATTTTACATATTTTTAGACGTAGTAGAATTTTTATGTTGTAAATATTTTGGTGCTAGGAGGTCCACCCACCCACCTACCAAAAAATCAGGGGTAGCAACTGCTACCCTTGAACCCTCCAGTGGGTGCCATTGATTATATTACTCTATAATATGAAATGTTTATTCTATACCTATGCAATGCGTAAATAATAATAGAATATTATATGTATATTTAAATAATTTATGTAATATATTTGTGTTGTATTGAACCTGCTGCACCCACCACAAGCTAAGCTTTTGGGGCGGCGTCATTAATTATTTTATTTTAGTCTGTTATCTTTTTGTAAAATATTATATTGACAATAAACTATTATTATTATTATTATTATTATTAATATTATTATACTTGTATTTAGAAGAATTTAGATTAAGGGCGTTGGATGCGGCGATTTGGTGTCTTTGTCTAACACACATGGAACATAGGAATAACGACCTAAGCGACTGACAAAAATTAAGGTACTTCTAGTTGTTCGATTTAAAAAATGTAAAGATGTTTGAATTGGTATACAAGCTTACGTTGAATTGGTCAAAGCATATTTTTAATATTTTTTAATAAAATTTATAAAATTCAATATATTTATTCTCATTAAAATATTGCTACAATTGAAAAAGTACTTCGACCGATGCAAAGTAAACTTGTATACCAATTCAAACATCTTTTCATTTTTTAAATCGAACAACTAGAAGTACCTTAATTTTTGTCAGTCGCTTGGGTCGTTATTCTTATGTTCAACGCCCTTAACATTATATGTCTTATTGGTATTGGAAAATAACATTTAAAATATAGTAAATGATAATATTAAGTTTAAAGTAGGTATATCATTCTATAACAGCGTTTCCCAACCTATTTGACGCTACTGATCACTCGGAGAACTTTTTATAGATTGTAAGTACAAGTTAACTGTACTGTTTCCAGTACATGTAGTAAACTTAAATGGCTAAATAGAAAATAATATATAAATAAATAAATGTGTAATATATATAATAATATTGAATAAAAAATAAATATGTTTAGAATGAAAAAAAAAAACAATTTTTTGTTGACAATTATTTTATTCGTTGATTAATAATTAAACATAAGATAAATTAAAAACAAAAGGAAAAAATATATAAACAAAACAAATGGCATAATAATAAAACATTAACAGCAACTGTCCAAAAAGTTTTAAATAATTAGTTCTACTAATTAGGAAAAAATTCACATGGTTTTAAAAATTAAGAACATAGGAACCTTAGAAAGACAAATATACAACATTTTGTATGAAAGTTAAGCTGGGCAATATTTTAAGATCATATTTCGAGAAATAATCGTAATAATAATTGTTTTTTATTTAACATAAATATATTTTTTGGGGTGGGTACAGATATTTTATTTTTCAATGCTTTATTTATAGACCGTGTATAAAACGATAGAAAAAAATGTCTAGTAATGTGTTATGTTTATGTCACTCGATCTTTATTTTTTTTTAATTCTAAGTTATTTTCATTATTATCTTTCTACCTTGTTTCATTGATAGTATTAAGTTTAACTTAAACAAATAGCAACCTATATTTAAAATTTAATATTCTCGGAAAGAAAATTGCAAGAAGATAATCCAACATATTATATTCTTGAAAATAATACTATGCATTAATAAATTGTAAGATATATTATTTATAATTTTTTTTCAGAAACTTCTTATTGAAAACTGAGTAAAAACTATAGGTAGCCATTTGGTATGTTAGTTGAAACTGATCTTTCAAATAAGAGAGTAGGATAATTTTAAATTAAAAAATAATATAGTTAGTTAAAATCTAAAAATAGGGAGGGGGGATTAACAAATATTTCCCAATTTAACTTTAACAAAATCAACCTCTATATGAATAAAAAAAAAATAACAACAAATATTTTCTCAATATATGAGTATACATAATTTTAGTACTAAGTATCACAAATTTCTTTAAAAATTAATAACATTGAATATTGAATTATTATTATTAATACATTTGTTTTTGATCTAGTGAAATAAATAAATAAAAATAATAGGTACTCAATTGACAATTCTAACTAAAATACTTAATAAATAGAACTATTTTTTTTTTTTGGGAAAGGATTTTAAACTTTTTGGACTTATTCATCAAAAATATTCAAGAATATTATTTGGTTCAGACATAATACTTTGTGCTTCACAATAATATAATATAATAAAATAAAATAAATTATTAATCTCCTAATTAAATGAATATGACTAATAAAAGCATACAATTGTCAGATTATTCATTAATGTCTAAAATTAAATTTTATGTTAGAAAATGAAGAGAGATATAATTTCTGTAATAAAATACAAAAAATAATCAGGTCACATTACTCACATTTTAAATTATAAAAATGTATTGTTTAATATCCATTTATGGAATGCTTAATTTTTAATAATGGACCATTAATTTTTTTTAAATGCATCATATGATATAACATAAATGATAAATATGTTTTTAAGTTACTTAGTTGGAATCTAGGGAAAAAAAGCAATGAAAAAAAATCACGAAGAAAAAAAGCAATACATAAATATCCAATAAAAATTGGATAGGCAAGGTTATTGTCATTAAAATTGAAAAATATTTAGTTAGTGTTAAATGAAAAACAATATAATATTATTGTTATTTGGTTGTAACTTGTACCTAATCATCAGAACATTATGGTAAGAGATATAGCTGATACAAAATTAGGTAAATCATGTTCATTGTCTTTATATTCTTCAAAATTTTTGCTGAAATATTGTTTCATCAGCTGAAATTGTCAGTGTCATCCTACTTAAAAAAACAACATTTTGTACAAATAATTTTTTGGCCACCCATTTAAAATTATTTATGACTTCAAATTGGGTAGCTACTTTAAGGTATAAAACCACTGTTTTATATTGTATTTAATTTAATCAAATTATTATGTTTTTCAATTTTAATATATTTAATACAAATATATTGCTTCTTCCCCATATGTACTTATTTATTTAAAAACACTAAATATCATTACTTAAAATTGTTTAGGGTATTCACTTTTTGTTTATGAAACAAAATGTTTAAACATACCATCAGTCTGTCAATCAACATCTATTTGCATCAGTCAATTTAAATTTTTATCTAATATAGATAAATTGTAATTTGATGATGTATATTACTAATTAGTATTCACAAAAGTAAAAATTAGTAAATTTATTTGACATTAATAGAATAATTATTTTAAAAAAAAAATATCAAAACAATTAAAAAATAAAACAGAAAATAAAAATGACAAATAATTTAAATTAGAATAAAATGACTTAACTGTTTTTTTTTGCAATTGTCGGTGAATTATCTACTGAAAAACTAGAATTAATGTGTGTAATACTGTAGTCGCGGCCCATCATCCATTTCCAAAAACTTTTGAGTCTAAAAAAAATGTAGTTTTGATTCAATGAAGAAGAACAAAATAAATAGGTACTTTTCTGTTATACCTAGTACAGCGAGTCTCAATTCTGTTATCTTGACTACCTAGACGACGCCGATTTAGATAAAATCGATAGTAAATCATAGACATGGATATAAATATAAAAATACTTCACCGATACAGTTCATATTTTAATCGTACATATAGACCTTCTTTTTTTTTTGTTTTGTGATAATTTTGATGATTTTATGTTTTATATATTATAACTCTCCACTACCTACTGTGATAATTTATGTGATAACTGATAATAAACGTTATACTAAAATACATGATATTATATAAATGGCAATTCATGTGTATTATGTAAAAACGGAACTATCGGGATAGTAGGTACTATATAGTAGTCGAGTTAACAGAATTGAGTAGTCATGGTAGTCGCGGCATCGAGCGGTAGTAGGGATAACAGAAAAGTACTAATAAATATTTTTGTCAGATAATCTTATAATTAATAAAACATTATTTTTGGATTCCAAAGCTGAGCACAGAAGCAATAACTTATTTTATTTGAATTTATGTATGTATGTTTACAACTTTTTAGGTAGGAGTACTTTAATAGAATCATTTAGGTAGTTCCTAAGTCTTTTTATTTTGTAAAAGTAGTTTTAGGAAAATTATTTCTGAGGTACTGTTAATGAACGGTCTCCTCTAATGCGATTCATGTTTGTTTATCTTTATCTATGTTATTCTTATTACTTATTGTTTTTATTTTGTAAACAGATTGAATAATTTAATATTTAAATGAAAAATAAAGGAAAAGAAAATTTTAAAAATCCTAAAAATTTTTAATTTCATTTAATGACCTAATTTAAAAATTCCTTATCTTAACTAAGCTTTGTTTATAATGTGTTGATTTCATAATTAATATACACCATTATCATGCATTGAGATGAACAAAGTAGTATCAATGCTCAACACCCAGTGTATTATGTCAATTATTTTAATATGTTACCTTGATAATAATTCTTTTCGTACAGCTGAAGTAAACTTGTTAAATAAACAAAGTGTAGCAGCCGAAGCAAATACGAAATTGTACAAAGCAACAATTGTGAAATTTCCAAGCCATTCAATTCTTCCATAATCAGCTAATAAATCAAAGTCTGTAATTCCTAAATAAAATAAAAATAAATAAAATAATAATGGTATTTATATTCTTGATTATTGAAAATACTTACCTAGAATTCTAGATAATAATGGTAATGCAGAGCTTAATATAAGCAACAAAGTACAATTGCCTACTATGTGTGTCAATGGTGTTTGTTTAATATGTGGACGGTATGTAGAGACTATAGGCAATGAATATAAACCAACACTTGAGGCCACTAACATGTATAAAATAATGACTATTTCCAAACCAGCCCCAAATGGTCCTAATTTGGATAGCGAACTCACACCTAAAGTAAATTGCTAGGAGAAAAACAAACATTTTCATATTAATAAAATCAAAATTGTTTTTTTTAAATATTGTGATAGAATAATTTACTTCAGCAATTGAATACATTTTTATTTAGTGGGATGAAGGTATTTAGGATGAACTATTAATACTTATTTGATAAAATAATCTACTCACTCTAGTATTAAGAGGTAATGCTTTTATGCCAATGAGTATCAAAAGTAAATTTTGGACAACTAATAACACCGTGACAACAGTAAGTGCTAACAGCAATAGCATGAATGTTGGATATAAAAATAACTTACGAAATACCGATATTTTTCTTTGTTTTTCTATAATATATAATAACAAAGTATATATTTAATATTATATATCCATTTAATACTGTGATTTGTGAAAAAAAATGTAAATATTAATTAAACTTACCAAGTACATCAAGTCTTTCTTGATGAATTGATAATCTATCAGTTAGTCCACGTTTTAACTTTCCATTTTGCAATGTCCATAACTCCTTCTCTGTACGAGTTATATTTTGTTTTTTTCCTTCCAACATAGGTTCTGGTGACATGTATGTTAAACCATTTATAGTTACTTGGTCCAATCTAAACAATGTTTAATTTTTTTTTTACTAAGATATATTATATTTGATTTCTTATGAAATGTCTAACGAAACATTAATAAATTAATTTTACTTATGTAAAAAAATTAATAATTATTTATTCTGCCCAGCGAAAGAAGAACAAACCAATTCTGTGCATCCCAAAGCAACACCCTGCCTTTAATACTGGTTTCACTATTGCTGGGTGTCCCATTAGGATGCGCAGAAAAACTGATTTTTGCCCAGCCGTGACATGTTTTCTCGGTGAACAAAGTATAGTTAAAAATATGTAAAGTACCTTCTAGAGAGACAATCTACTTCAAGCCTTAAAATGCTGATTTCTTCATCTGTGGTTTTTTGTAGTTGTGGCTTAATCATAAACCGACTTAGAATGGTAAACAAGGTAGCAAATCCAACTGGAGTACATACTTAAACAGAATAATGATATTAAAAAAAATTAACAAATAAAAGAAATCTAAGAACAAAAACAATAATTACTTAATAGCATAAGTACACCGATGAATGAAATGCAAGAATATAAGAATGGTAGATAGTTGTTCCATAAATCTGCAAGATAAAAGTCATAAAATAATAATAAAACCATAAAAAAAAATAAATGTGAAACACCTATTGTAAAATTATATATGAACTCACTGAATAGCATGTAAAAAAGAGATTGCTCAGTATAAAAAATTGTGTACAGCAAGTACGTTAATACAAGAACAAATATCGAAAGTAACAAAAGCACCGTACATGTTTCATATACTCTTGCTTTTAAACCCTGGGGAAAAAAAAAATATTTAATTATACCTCTAAAATTAAAAAAATTAAATATTAGTCATTATTACTTTTCGATGACCAGGAAATCCTTCAGATTCATTGAATAGAAATGCAAACGGTAAGAACACAAATAAAGATAAATTTGAAAACAAAAATACCAAACTCCACAGACCTAATTAAGAAACAAATACAAAATTTCATTAATAAAAATTAATAAATATAAAGTAGCTAATCTTTAATTATTAATTACCGTGTATAAGTGAGTGATTTAACCATTGAACATAATAACTGGAAGGATATAAAGACAGCACTTCATTACTAGCTATCGAAATAGGTAACAATAGGGCTGCACCGACAGCAACTGCCAGTGCGATAGTGCAAAGTAACAAACTGAAAATCAAAAACCAGAAATTGGTTCAAATTTTAATCAACACTTTTGTATAGAGAATTTTAGTAAGTTATATATTAACCTATATTTATAAACTGTAATATCATCTTCATCTTGAACAGAAACGACAATGTTGTCCCTTTTTCTGTAATGATTAATAATGGCATAACTGAGCGCCAGCAACAAAACAAATAGCAAGAGAAAAATCTGAAATCAAAAAATAAAATAAAATTAGGTAGTTTTTTATGAATTTTCTTTTTAAACCAAAAAATTGAGACAGTACTCACTATTTTCTCTCTAACGTTATTATAGAACAGTTCTTCTCGTTCGTCTGGCTCATCTACATCGTCCATACTTTGGAATAATTATGTTGCGTACAATATTTGTGCACTATCCTCGTTGAGCTGTGTGTGGTTCATGCTCACTAATCTAATCTTGATTCGTTGTTGTCGTCGGTGATGAATACGTGATGAATATATTCATTAGTAGGTCCTAGGTACATACATTTAGTCATAAGAAGAATGATACAAAATCAGTCAATAATAATAATTATGAATATTATTTAGAACGAACAGCCTTGGTGGTGACACGTCGGAAATTATTCTGTTATTTACTCGTTGCACAGTCAACGGTAGAAAAATAAACAGATCGTTAGAAAACTGACAATAATAATATCGACAAATCGAATAATTTCCACGACACACTGCGGTAGACGACGATGTTTGACTAAATGTGAAACGACTGAACGACTAGTAAACGACCACATACAGTAAACGGTAAACACAGATATCTATGATGAAATTTGATACCAGGGTAATGTATTTAGGCCGCTAGATGACGTGACACGTATACAAACGAATTTTTTACGACTATCGGGGCCATGTGCTTTTGTTTCACATTAATATTTTGTTTTATATTTCGAATTTTCCAATAAAACACTTTTATGAGCGATAATTATCGGCGATAAGGACCTATACGGTAGTATTATTTTAAATTGAAAATCGGTCACGGTGATCGACGTCTACGTCATGTACTCATGTACGAACTAAGCTTGTATAATATATTATGTAGATATTTAGGTAGCCAGGTAGGTACCTATATCGGATATCCTGTCGACCAGTGGTTCTCAACCCACGCGTGTTGGCGACCCAAGATAGTTATCCAATTTGTATTGCGACCATTTTGAAAATAATGTTCTATGAGGGGCTATCCAACCACCCGACCAACATTATTTTTTAAATTACTAAAACTAAAAGAAACTATTAATCATAATTTATTTGTTTTTTTTTATTTTTACTTAAATTAGGTATTTAGGTACTTACATTAATAACATTTTTTGTACCTAACTAAATGTTTGGCAACCCATTCAAAATTATTCAAGACTCGGAATTTCAGGGTCTTGACCTTATGGATGAGAATTGCTGCTGTAAACTCTAAAGGCATAGGTACCTAACCTACTCATAGGAGCAATTTCAACTTTTGACTTGGGGGGGCTGAATATATTAAAGGCAAGCAGACCATTGCAATATAGCATATTCAAATCGTATTTCCTAGGTTTTTTTTTTTTGGGGGGGGGGGGGGTACGGCTAAGTTTGGGGGGCTTAGCATCCTCAAGCCCCCCAATTTTCGCCTATGTACCTACTTTAAATTAGCTACTTAAAGACATTTTTTCGAGATTTCTATGAGAGCATTTTCAAAGAACGGTGTAATATTCGTAGAGTTTGTTTTGAAATCGTTAAATTTCGAGTTTGAAATAGTTGATTAAAAGTTAAAATGCTCTAAAATGGTTATACAAGTTATTTATAATTGTATAAATACTACATATTTATTCACAATTATTTAAGCATGCGCTCACTCCCCTTTTATCCTTTAATAATGCATCTATTCAAATTTTGATATTTAGAATGTATAAGTTTAGGTATTTAAATAATACTATATTTTCAAATAGGTACTTAATACTTATATTATTTTATATCATTACAATTTAAAGGTCTTATAGTTTGTACGTCGTAGAGATACAAACCTCTTTTTTCAAATCGTATAACAGCCTTTTCTTATATTGTAATTTGTTATGCAAATCATAATTTTATCCTTATAGACTAGGTATAGTACCTACACCTACGTCCTACGACCTACGTAAAGTGAAATAAATCAAAAGCAAATTGTTTGAATTTAGATAGGAAGGTACCTCATATATAATTGTTCAATAAATAATCTAATTAATAATTCAAAGTAAAAAATAGGTTGGTTCTCATTTGAAAAATAATAAGCTTATATTCCATAGGACACTCCATAATAATGGTATACAAAATTGAAATATTTTTAATTATATGGTCCTTATACTTAAATAGGTACCTATCATAATTTTATTTAATATATAATTAAAGGAAAAAATCGGGCCTATTTGGTGAATCACTCTGTATATTTTACATGTAAATAAACTGTAAAACGTTTATAAAGTATCAAAATGTTTTGTGAAATTGTCTACGGATATAATTCTCCACGGTTGCATACATTAGATCAGTGGTCCCCAACTTTTTAAGTACCTATGTGCCCACCTTTTAAGTCGCTAAAGTATAGTAGTATAATAGTACTGGTTTGGCTTCCGACGTTTCCGTCCATTGTAATAATAATAATTTATTGTTATCAGTTATTACTTATTAACTTATTATATTTTTGTCCTTACTCGTATAATATATAGGTACCTAGTCAAGACGTGGGTAACTCGTACCTATGGGCTATAAATTGTAACCAACCTACAACCTACTAGCTATAATAGTATTATTGCATTACTGTATTAGTACCTATAGGTTAGTATAGGTTATTAATACTAATATAATATCCATAATCAATGGTAGTATTAGTATAGTACTACGTTCACATAATATTATACATTATTAAGTATTTACCTATTATAATTATATACCTACAAATTTATCCAAACAAAAAATATTATAGTAAATACCAAGATTACGGCCAAAATAGGGTTACCTACCAACATTTTTATTTATTATATACATATATTTTTTTTTTAATCTAGAAAATTATACAATCTATACAAAAACAAACTACAATAAGCATAATGTATGGTTTTTTAAAATTATGTGTATGGCTTGAGTGGCTTGAGTATCTTGAGGGAAGAAACCATACAGTGAAGGAACTTTGGCATGAATTTACATTATTTGGGTATTATTTGGGTATTTGGATATTATGCTTACTTTATAAGGTCATGGGCCATTGTCGTTTGAGTCTTCTGGGAGGATTTACTGGGATGGAGATAGATAGTAGCTTTTTCATAGGGGGATTGGTGTGATTTTAAAGGCGATTCCTAATTTTTTTGTAATACAGCTTTGCTGTATCAATGACTTTAGGAACTTGAAGATCTGTATGAAGAGTTCAAGAGTGTGGTTTGAAATACATGGTGGAGCATTGGTTATGAGTCGGAGGATTTTTGATTGGAACACTTGTATTTTTCGTGTGTTTGATATTTTTGATCTGCCCCAGACTTGAATAGCATAGAGCCAGATAGGTTTAAGTAGAATATTATAGATGAGAATTTTGGTTTTGAGGGATAACTTCGAGAAATTACAGATAATGGGTCTGAGAGAAGTCGTTGATTTAATTTTAATTTTGTTGTGTGGATATGCTTAGCCCATGTTAGACTTTTGTCGAAGGTTAGACCTAGATATTTGGCTGTATCGGAGCATGGTATTGGTTTATTGTTTATATGTACCGGAGGAGGTTGTCTG